>MU225706.1:1532142-1550412 GCA_018584345.1 Thuja plicata
ACCGGCCAAAAGTTATTCACTGGCAAAGTAGGGCATTTGGTAAACTTAACTCCTTTCCGCACTGCAAACTGAAGAAACTGCCTCTGAAGAATGAAATCAAAGGGTCATCAAAAAGATCTTTCGAAAAATCAACCTCTGGATCTTGACGGAATACCATATGTGGAACATGACCCTTTAATTATCTTGTTCTGAAAACAAACCACTGAACAGATACCGATCTGCAAAGATAGCACTTTAACACTTTCTGAACCAAAACCTAATAGATATGCAGAAATCGGGTTCGGAATCGGCAAAGAAAAGTGATCAACCGGATTGGTTAAGGCTTGGAAATCTGCAAAGGAGTTCATTCCTAGGTCTATAATGCAGGTCAACCTTCAATTATGTCTGACCTCGAACGGGGTGCAAATGGGAAAAGGACAAAGTATGCTGTTCAATTCTGAATTCTGGATTACAGTGAAACTCAATAAATTTGACACGGAAAGGCTCTGGCAATGTGGAAAAATGGATTGGTAGGAGTCTGTAATTCTTCAGGTAGGTACACTCTTATGTTTTCAAAATGAGGGAAAAGCCAATTATCCAAAATGTTCAACCAGGTATAGACTTTCAAGACCTCAAAGTAGGTCACTTACCAATTCTGCACTTGAAAACACAGGAAATCAGAGCTAATCACTATCAGAATGGTTCTTGAAAACTTATCATCTGATTTCATAAAGATCTGCAGACTGGAACATATGGAGTGTGTGACCTCTGGAACACAGTGCAAAAGGGATTTTCTCAATTGGATGAATTGGTCAAAAGTTATAATGCGTCAAATTGGGCTATTCAGATTTCTAGACAGGACAAAAACGGAGACAGTTCATGAACAACCAACTTTGGGAAGTATGAAAACTTATCAAACGGATTCGTAATGACCTGAGGTTTAAAACATAAGCTCTCTAATATGCATGCTAAACATTCCCAAAGTGGCGAACAATGAAACTCAACAGGGTGTAAGATACTCAGAAGCAAAGTAGGCTCCGGACAGCAAATTGACAATTTAGCAACATGCAGAATTAGGCGACCCCCTCAAAATGACTACTCCATAAACACTTCAAAACTGAAACTTAGGAGCTGGGACCCACTGCATATGTCAAATAGAAGGCATTAAAGCCTCTGCCAAATTTGTAACTCATAAAAATCATCCGGACATCTTTCTCAATCACTCCAACTGAGTCCTATTACACCATTTTTCAAGGGTACTAACTTGTGCTCAACTGAAAATTTTTACATGGTCACTCCAAATTTGTTCCAAATTTAGGAGTACCAACAAAATTGTTGTCAAAGAGGGAGAGATTACTGAGAAAAAGAGATTACTAAGAAAAAGAAATAAAGAGGGAGAGATTACTAAAAAATAGATTGTTGTGAAAGAGGGAGTCTATAGATGAACATAAATAGAAAGATTTCAGTGTGATCACAGACACAGAAGGAAAATTTTTACAAGATGAGAATCAGAATGAAGCTAAAGACATTAATGGAGTTTTGTTCATATCAAGGAAGACAGACAAACTTTTTGGATTGTATGGTAACTATGGTTGGAAAATTATTGTTTTATTGTTTAGTGTTGCCATCAATGCCAAAGAGGGAGATTGTTGGAAAGATACAATGGAAACAATTGTTGTTTTGTCATTGATGTCAAACCGTAACTGGTGAGACTATTGCTATCTATTTGAGTACCATATCTATTGATTGATGAAGGAGATTTAACAAGAAGACCAAGTGGAATTGTTGAGTTATGGGAAATCACAAGGGTAGTTGATCAGTTGGCACATTCGCAAAGTAATGTGTTGTTTATCTTTTCAATGACAGTTTACTATGAACAATTTATGTTGAGCGAAGTCAATGATAACCAAGTGCCAGTAAATTTTTGAGGAAACCAGCGATGACCGAGCGAAAGAACACAGTGTTGGCCAAGCAATAGTATTTTGGTAATTGTTGAGATTTGAGATCTCTGGCCAACATAGTTGATTTTATTGGGATATGTAAAGTTAATTAAGGATAAGCTCAATTGGTCCACATTATTTAAATTCATGGGTAACCGTAATTAATCCATGGATCAAATATTTAATTAGTGATTGCTTTGGAGAAGAAAATTAAATGTAAAGATGGAAAGATCCGTTGGATCTGACCTAACCTAAGATCTATGATCTTGATTAAGTGGAAAAAGATTTATCTGACCTAGATGAAGAGGTATATGATAACCTTAAGGGGTTATTCATAAAGTGTGTAAGAAGTGTATGCAAGAGGATTGCATAGTTAATTGACTGATTGGCATGATCTAGTAGAGAAGGTTGAACAAAGAGCACATAGATGTGAGAGTGATTTCTTGGTGAATTTCCAAGAAGATCTGAAGACTGAAATAAGAATGGAGGCCACTCAGTGAATTAGCATTAGAGCTGAATTGGATCTAGATTTGCAAAGTAATTTGTATGTATTAGATCACACCTGCTGATTACTTTATAACCATTGTATCAGTCAAAATCCTTTAACCAAGTTGACCTAACAGTCATTGTATAAATCCTTTGAGCAAGGTGACATTCAGATGGAATGTTCTATGTCCTCTAATAAGGCTAGTCCTGAAAGGGTGATTAAATCCTTTAACCAAGTCACATTTAGGAATGTGTTTTGTAACCTTTAACAGGGTTAGCTCCTAATAGAGCTCACTGCAGAAGAGTAAAAACTTGATAGCATGTTATTGGTGGTTTTTCCCATATTGGGTTTCCATGTTAAATACTGGTGTCAACTTGTGTGAATGTTGATGTTGTGTTTTACTTTTAAGTTTCTACAAACTAATTACATCTTAACAGTAAACTGCATATGTATGTTGTTGTTTTATGTTATTGTCATCGAGAAGTTCTGAGTTGTTCAAATTGGTATAAAGTTTAAATGGGCACATCTAGACCTGAGGATAATTGATTCACCCCCTCTCTTAGTTATTCTAAATTCATTCTAACAGTTGCATTTTGAGAAGCTTGTAGAATATAAATGGTTGATACTTGATATTCAAGAGGCAGAATCCAAAATCTAAGATGAGGTAACCAAGCTTCAAGCTCTACTACTACCGGATCTCACATTACTGCAACAACACATGACTTCAGCAAAAACATTAATTGCCACCCTAGAGATGTCTGTCACTGATAGTATCTATGACATGCATGCTAGGATAACATTGGAGCAAATAGATGTGGAACACCTCAAGGAGAGATGGAAGAAGATGATGGAAGACATAAAGAAATCTCATTCCCACATTTTTGACAAGTTGTAAGTATTACACCTTTGTCATTATTTTCAAAAAAGGGGGAAATGATAAGGTGAAAGGGGGAAATGATAAAAGGGGAAATATATGTATAAAGGAGAATGTATCAAAGGAAGAAACATGTACATACACTACACTGAGGCATGCACATAAGGGGAGTCATATTGACAAGGTAAACATTTGGTGTATATGCTGAACATTTTAGTTTTGCACATATCAGGTTTTTATACTAATGCCAAAGGGGGAGATTGATGATCCTATTTTGTCATTAGTATACAAAGGAAATAGTTTTTGAACCATCGGTATCATGATCATGGAAAGACAGGTTTATAGTGCAACCCAACACAACAGTTCACAGAGGTCACCAAAAATAGACAAGTGCATAGATTACCGACAGACAATTTGCAGAGTAAACCGACAACATAATTCACAGAGTAACCTGACAACATAGTTTACTGAGTAAACCTATAGACATATAAAAGACTTCACCAAGAAAATACTATAGAGAAACGCGAGCACTAGTCTACCGAGAGATAGTTTAATTTCTGAGAAATGTGGATCTGAGTTATACATGTGATAAAACACTTGATTTTTATAATTAGCATTATGCTTAACTTTAAAACCATATCTTGAGGGACAATTAAAGAATATGTAATTGTTTAAATCAGTCTAACTGATTGTTAACATGTAAACTAGGAGATCAAGGTTAAGTTGTAAACCTTTGATCATAGAGTTTTTATTGTAAAGTGTGAAACCTAAATAGGTCAATACATTCTATAAATATATGTAGTAATCAATCAAAATGAGATTATTGTAGCCACAGTGGACATATATGGATCACATAGAGAGTTTCATGCAGAAGGACACAAAAGACAGAATTCAGTTATGAAGAACAAGATTAAAGGATACCAAGCAGAACAAAGATATTAGTCAATCACTATAGGTGATACACATACATTATGAACTTAAAGGATCTATATTCAGAATTTAAAGATTGCATACTATTAGGTCAACAAGTATTTTTGCCTACTCTCTAACAATTATAGAAAATAGAAGAAATCCTTTAAGAAGGTGGACTTATTTGTATCTATGTAAATCTCTTAACTGAGTAGACCTAACTAGTCTAAAATTTTGCTCCTAATAGGATAAGGTTATCAGAAGTGATCACACTTGTAGCCTTAACTGACACCTTCCATTTTACAGATAGTGAAGCTTTGTGGATTTCATCCCCACTGTAGTTTTTACCTTCTAACAGTGTTTTTCTGCGTTACCCATTCTTTTGTCATCTGTACTTACATTTCATGAATGTTTACATACAATTAAGTTTATGATTTTATATTGCATGCATAAGATAGAAAATCATCTATGGTTGGTAATGCAAGGAAAGATCATTAAGGTTTAATTGATAAAATGTTTTAAGGGTTTTGATTTACCCCTCCCCTCTCCATACACACCATTCAATTATTCCAACACCCAGATGAGAGGGTAGCCAAAAACACAGAAGGACAGGTGCTTCTATACATAAGACCAAACATTATAGAAGAGGTCTTCCACCTCCAAGAGGGTGTAGATAAATTATATGAATTCTTCATAGAAAAGGGCCTTAGGTGGTTCAGGAACAAAGGTGAGGAGGCATATGATATCACAAATAAGGAATACCTCAAGCAGCCTCTCCTAAAAAATAAACTGGATAAGATAGACCTCAGGAGAGGATACCTAAAAGATGACATCCAGGCAGTAGTAACACTTCTAATCCAATTGTATGGACTGCCGCAGTCCATCCAACTCAACGACTGAATGATCCTACAAATAGAAAAGATTAGGAAACACAAGACTAGGTTTCGATTGGGCCACCATCATAAGTGATAGTCTGGACGAGAAACTGACTGTGGTTAAACATAATCCAAAACTATACATGAGTACATACATAGTGTACTTTTTAGCCACACGGGAAGACTATCTAGGGCTCACTAAAAGGGGAAACATCAATGACCAAAATGCATTGCCCCATATTGTATGTTTGCAACTAGTGAGAAGGGAAAACATGCCAGAAGATAGCTCAAACTACATGTTAGAAACACTGAGGGGGGGTGAATCAGTGTTTGTCTATTTTTATATTTCAGCAACTTTAAACATAAACCAAATATATATCACTTGAAGCTTAATACAAGAACACATAAAACATGATATGATTACGGTGAAACCTTGATCAGAGGAAAACCCCAATGGGAATTAGTACCCACAAATATTGCACTAGTTTAATGAACCTGTTAAAGTTCCTTTGCCCTGTTAGGAGCAGTATTTACAATGCAAGTACAATGACATGATTAAGGGTCTAACCTTGTTAGGAGTCTTTTACAAATAACCTTGTTACGGGTGAGGAATCATTGTCTTAGAAGCTCACTGCTCAATAGGATGAAGGCTACAACCTCCTTGATAATATATATACACTATATCCAAAAATTGAACCGTTGTATGTGACACACTTGTCTAATCAATTTTGATTATGTGATGATGCTCTTATACTCTTCAAGAGCTTTATCTCATTCTGACATCTTATACCATTCTTTTATATCTCTCTTCTGCATATTTCTTAGACACTCCCTAATACAAATTTGCATGTTATATATATATATATATATATATATATATATATATATATATATATATATATATTTNTATATATATATATATATATATTCATGCTTGAATAGACGCGACTATAAACAAGACCTTAGTCAGCCCAAAAAAAACATTCACAACGCTTCCAAACAAATTGGCTTAAGTGTGTTTACAATAATTTTTAATACATGATTACAAACTTATTACAATAGGCACTTAGCCTTTACAAAACAAAAGATTACGCGCTAATCAAAAAACTGAAGTCAGCTTCATACTCTATTTTCTGAACTGCTAGTGTACTTGATCTTTTTGTAACTTGTTCGTACTGACATTACATACCATGTGTGTATAGTGTAATAATAAAAACATATCATAGAGCTTATGTGTGAATGTGCATGTCTTGATTCGTTCTGTCGTACATGCGTTGGTGCTCTGATTGACTACATATTTATGATTTTCTCTGTCTTCTATACTTAGCCATTTTGTCTTACAATTTTGCTTAACAAAACTTCATATGACTTTGTTTCCATAATGAAAACATAAAATAAGTCACATTCTCCCTAAGAGTCAACTTTCCAACAATCTGCCCCTTTTTCATTAATGGCAACAAAGGAATGTGGCCAAGTTACTCAAACTTTGACTAACACCAAAAAATGGTGTGTCATCCTCCTCTATTCATACTTCTTAACATATATATAACATATACACATACTCCTTATATACATTACTCCCCCTTTGACATTAATGACAAAGGTGTCAAAATTTTGATTCCTTCAGTACTTTCTCTGAATATACATCTGGATAAGCTATCTGCAGATTCTTGATCTCTTGCTGCCAGAATGCCTTTAGTGCATCAATTGTTTGTAGATGGGTGCATAGGGCATATGTAATATTTTCCATCTTTTTCAGATCCATGCTAGGTCCTTGATCAAAGGTAACAATGGTTGCATCTATCTATTTTATTTTCTCGTTCAAAACTGCTATGGAGGGCACAAGTGCATTTCTGAATTGAGTCTGCCTCATTCTTATCTTGCTGATCTCCATTTTATCTTTTCCAACCTTGTCTATCTTCCCTTGATAGATATTATTATAGATGTTTATGTCTTGGGATGATGTTTCAAATGATTGTCTTATGTTATCAACCAAGATATCTGCCTCTTCTATCTTTTTGATATGCTCAGAGGTGAGTTTGCCTCTGTCCATGCAATTTTCTATTACCTTTCTACCTTTCGATGCCAACTCTTTCAATATTGTCTGACCAATCTTTAATGAATTTAAATCTAAAGAAAAATTCTTTAGCAATTCATTCAATCTTGCCTTCTGATAATCTTCCTCTGCATTTTTAGTAGCTGAGTCTACTAGACTTGTAAAGTGTGCCTTGAAGCTTGGTAGGATGCTATCTACATCATCAACTGACTGAATTTTAGCCACTTTCTTGTCTGTAGGCACTAAGTCATTCAGAATGTTCACTGACTCCATAAAGAGAGGGTTTCTCATAACTTCTTTCTCTTTGGCTTTTTCTATGGCTAGGACACTGATCTTGATCAAGTCTTCTTCTCCCCATGCATCTAGACTTGCTGAGTCAGGAGTTAAACTTATAACAATGAAGTTGATGGTTGAATGGATGGGGTGAATATAGTATTTTGACTAGTATCCATACATTCACATTTTACTAGGATCTCCATAACTAGTGTCTCATTAGTTTGATTGTCTTCCTCTTTATTCAAATCTGTTGAATCTTTAGAGGGAACTTCATCTTGTTGTAAAGATGTGTCATCAGTTCTTACCTCCTTTGTCTCTTCAGTGCTTACAAATACTTTTTCAAATTTTTCCATATCATTGTCAGAAGCAGTCATGGATATCTTGATATCATCAATCACAATAGTTTCTCATGAATCTTTGATTATATTAGAAGCTATTGAAATTGAGGGCGCTAAAACCTATGGACCTATCTTAGGTGCATTTTGAGTCACTGGTTCTGTAACCTTTTTGGGAGGAACTGTAGTTACCTTTTCTGTAGGCACCGTTGATGGATACATATGTCTTTCCAGAAATACTCGCTCAAATCCTTTCTAAGCCTCTTCACCAATTAGTTCATATTCTTTGTTCATGATATGGAGAAATCTTGTTTTGGTTCTGAGATGAGGCTTTACTAGAAGAAGACTGTCTAATTTTTCTTCTCTTATCCTCATATCCTCTTCAATTGCTTTCCTTTTCAATACATAAAGTTGTTAGAATAGTCCCAAAGGATAACTGAGAGGGGGGGCGTGAATCCATTATTAGCCAATTTAATTATTTTCTCTTATTAACTCCAGAATACAATAAAGTAAATGCACATTCAGATAACACAATAGACAACACCACAATTTTATTATGGGGAAACCAAATGGTAAAAACCCTGGTGGGAATTAACACCCATAATGAACTATACTTGTTTATAATAATCCCTGTTAGAATATCTTGCAACGTTGTTAGGACTTGTTCTTTACAATGCAATAAGTATAGTGACCTGGTTAAGGGTCTGACCCTGTTAGGAGTCTTTTAGAAATAACTTGGTTAAGGGTGAGGACTCACTGTCCAAAATCTCACTACTTTAATGGTGAAGGCTACAACCTTCTGAAGAACAAATATGCACTATATTTGATGATGAACTATAGAGTAGACCTGCTCTCTTGATCAGTTCCAGTATATTGCAATATTTCACTTCTTCTTCACATAGATCCTTGATGAATGAAACTCAACTGATATTCTACTCTACACTTTCCTATATCTTTTCTTATCATTCACACTTAGCATTCCACTAATGAATTTCTATAAGTATCTTCCTCCAAGTATAAGATCAAGGGACCTGTTATACAACTCTTCATAACATCCTTGTCGGATTTACTAATCATGCAAGCATAATTACAACTACGTAATATAAACTAAATTGACACAACGCTTCACTAAGTCAGCTTAACCAAATTAACTCTAACTTTGCAATCTTTTTGAAACACGTTTGGCACCTTTAGATAAATATCATCACCTCATAACTAAAATTGAATATACACACGCATATCTCAAAGATAGGTGCAACTCAAGATCCAATGCAATACATCGGCTCTGTACAAACAAACTCCAGAAACTATAACTGCCACATAACAAAATTACACAACACAACTGATACTTCATATCTGAGTCTGCGTGTATGAAAAAAACATAAAAACATGTCTACAACATGAATATAATCATGCAAGGCTTGATAACATCATTCTGATAAGTACATCCAAAACATTGATGTATATTATATATTGTCATCAATGAAAAACATACAATCAACTAGCTGCCAGAAGTAAATCTCTAACAATCTCCCCCTTTGACATTGATGGTAACATATGATATTAAAAACATCTTCAGCACCTGGTGTCTTCTTTCTTTTTACAATCTTCTGAATATCCTCATCAACGATTTCTCTACACTGTTGTAGCTCCTTTGTCTAAGTTTATACTCCCCCAGAGTATATGCTACCCCTTACTATATACTCCCCCTTTGACATCAATGGAAAAGGGTGTCATAAACAATTAAGCATAGGTACTACTCCAGAAGTAGAGTAGTCAACCATTCATCAGTCACTTAATGACTAATGTTCTTGCTACTTTTTCTAATTAGATTCAGGAGAGGGAATTACTCCCAACTTCTCCCTTAGATACTCAAAAGTATCTTTTGATAAAGGCTTTGTGAAAATATCTGCCAACTGTTCTTTGGTGCTCACATAGTCCAATTTTACTTCATTATCTGCAACTTTTTCTCTAAGAAAATGGTATTTAATCTCAATGTGTTTTTTCTTTGCACGCATCATAGGGTTCTTGGACATGTTGATAGTACTGGTGTTATCACAGTGAATAACAATAGGATAGTCAACCTGTATACCAAAATCTTTAACCATCTACTTGATCCAAACCATTGTTGAACAATTCAATGCTGCTGCAACATATTTAGCTTCTGTTGTCGACTGAGAGATACAATTCTGCTTCTTTCTTACCCAAGAAACCAACCTATCTTCAAGAAATACTACTCCTCCAGAAGTAATCTTCCTGTCATCAAGACAACCTACCCAATCTACATCTATATACACATGAAGTTGTACATTCTCTAATTTAGGATACCATAAACCATATTCTATAGTTCCCTTTAGATATCTGAATATTCTCTTTATTGCCATTAGGTGATTCTATTTTGGTTCAGCTACAAATCTACCAACAATGCCAACTACATTAGATATGTTTGGTCTAGATTGAGTAAGATATATAAGTTTTCCAATCATAGACTTATATAATGTCTTGTCAACTACTGTGGAATCATCTTCTTTAGAAAGCTTGCTTCTAGTTATCATAGGAGTGCATACTGGCTTACCGTCTTCCATCTTGAAGGTCTTCAATATTTCCCTCACATATTTGGACTGATTTATGAATATTCCTTTATCTATCTACTTTACGTTTAATCCCAAAAAATATTTCATAGGACCAATCATGCTCATTTCAAATTCATTATGCATTTATTTTGCAAATTTTGAACTAAGCTTGTCATTACCTCCAAAGATAATGTCATAAAAAAATATGGCAACAAGTAGTAGTCAATCAGGTGTCTCTCTTATGAATAGGTTCCAATCTTATATTTCTTTCTTAAATCCAATCCTGGTAAGATAACCATCTAGTCTCTCATACCAAGCTCTTGGGGCCTGTTTAAGTCCATAAAGTGCTTTCTTCAATCTACATACCATATCTAGCTTATCTGATAGATTAAATCCTTCAGGTTGTTCTATGTATACTTCCTCCTTCAAGTCACCATTCAGAAAAGCTGATTTAACATCCATTTGATATACTTTAAAATCCTTGAATGTTGCATAAGCCAAGAATATCTTTATGGCTTCCAGTCTACTCACAGGGGCAAATGTGTCAGTGTAATCTATCCCTTCCTTGTATGCATATCCTTTACACACTAGTCTCGCTTTTTTTCTGACCAGTGTACCATCTTCATTCATCTTGTTCCTGAATACCCACTTTGTTCCAATCACATTATTGTCATTGGGTCTAGGGACCAATTCTCATGTATCATTTTTTATTATTTGATCTAGTTCTTCTTCCATTGCTTTCTCCCAATCATAATCCTTGCAAGCATCTTCAACATTAAAAGGTTCAATCTGTGAAAGTAAACATACCTCTTCATCCACTGTTAACCTTTTTGCTTTTGATCTAGTCAAAACACTGTTGCTTTGATCTCAAATGATATCATCTTTTGAATGATACCTAGATGTGAACGTTGAAACTTTTGGTGTGATATCCTCATCTTTAATTTGTGATACTTCTTTTCTTGATTCAAGTTCATTACATGAAACATCAATGTAATCAAATATTTCTTCAATAACAATGTCTTTACTGCTAGGCCTGGGTTCATCCTCAATCATAGGTGCATATTCATAATACCTTTCTTGAACCATGAACTTCTCATCAATCTTTACATGAGTACTTTCAATTATCCTTTTTAATCTCAAATTAAAACATCTATATGCTTTTCTTTTAGTAGAGTACCAAGGAAAATACCTTCATCGCTTCTGGCATCAAACTTACCAACACCATCATCTCTCTTGATGTAGCACTTGCTGCCAAATATTCTAAATTATTTTACTGTAGGTACATTACCAAACCATAGTTCATAAGGTGTCTTATCTATGCCTAGCCTTAGTTGTGTTCTATTGATAGTATAGACTGATCTATTAACTGCATCTCTCTAATAGGTGTGTGCAACTTTTCCTTTAATCATCATAGTGCACACTGTATCAAGTATGACCACGTTCCTTCTTTCTGCTATCCCATTCTGCTATGGGGTTCTGGGTGCATTCAACTGTCTTTCAATTACACGTTCTTCACAGTAGTCATAAAACTGGTTAGAGGTAAATTCTCCTCCTTTATCTGATCTCAGACAGTTTAGTTTTAATCTAGATTCATTCTCCACTTTGGCTTTGAATATTTTGAACTTCTCAAAGGCTTCAGACTTCTCCTTTAAGAATGCGGCCCACATCATTCTTGAAAAATCATCAACAGAGAAAATGAAATATCTTTCTCCATAATATGACCTTGTTTGAGTAGGACCACATAAATCTGTATGCACTAGGTCTAACTTGTTTTCAACTAAGTTTTTCTTGCTTCTGAAAGAACTCCTTACATGCTTTCCCATAACATATTCCCTGCATATTGTGTCAACTGGTCTTGCAATACTTGGAATAACTCTAATTACCTTGACATTGCTTATCTTTACTATATTATCAAAATTGATATGATAGAGTCTTTTGTGCCATAACCAACTGTCATCCACTTTAGAAAAAAAATAACTTACATCTAAATTGAGTTGGAAAACATTACCTTTTGTTTTGGATCCTGATGCAATCATGTCTCCTTCTTTTTTTCTAATAATGCATTTGTTATCTTTTAATTCCAAATGATAACCTTTGTCAAGTAGTTGTCCAACACTTAGTAAATTGTGATGTAATATATCAACATATAGAACATCATCTATCTTGTTCTTTCCATCTAGGGTGATGGATCCTCTGCCTATGATAGGTTTAGGAGTGTTATCTCCAAATCTAACCATATCACCTTTGTACTTTTCTATATGAGAAAATGTATCTTTATCACCTATCATGTGATGAGAGCATCCACTGTCACTGATCCAATTAGTTCTGATGTCTGCCTTGGAAATTAGGGCTAACTCATGTGTTTCCTTTTCATCTTCAAAGTCCATATGCTCATTCACTTTTTCCATGTCTTTAAGGGAAAAAAATCCAATTTCATCTTCTCTTGAATCTTCATCAGTTACACCTTCTTTAGCATGATAGCATTCCTTCCTATATTTAGGTTTATAATCAAATCTGAATTTATTTACTCTTGTAGGACACTTAAATGCAAAGTGACCGATCTTAATGCATGAAAAACATTTGAATGGAAGTTGTCCTTCATATTTCCCTTTGCCTTTCTTTTCTCTTTTGGCAATCATAGCTATGATTTCTTCTAGTTCTTCATCAAATTCTTCTTTCTCATTATTGCTAGAGATGTGAGATTTCTTACCATGACGGAAGCTTTGAAGGTTGTTTCGCCTTTTTTTTCAGTCTTCAATATTGATATCTCAAATGCAAAGATTTTACTGATCAAAGTCTCTCTCTTGAATTCTTGTGAAATTTGCATGGTTTATTCTAGAATACTGATCTTGTTCTCATAGTCTGATGTTAAAGTAGTCAACAACTTGTCCATTATATCTTCTTTTGATATTTCTCCACCATTGTTTCTGATTCTAGAAACTGCTCCATTTATCCTCTAATTGTAGGCTTTAATGTTCTCTTTAGGTAACATCTCAAGATGATTGTATTTCTTTTTCCATGTCTTCCTGCGTGCATTCTTTGCTTGAACATCTCCTTCAAACATGGCTTCTAAATACTTCCATATTGTGTATGCCTTGTCTAATTTCTTGATCTCAAAAAATTCACTGTCAGATAGTGCACTTGTAAGGGCTTCTTTGGCAACTGCATTGGCTATGAATGTATCCTTCTATTTACTAGTAGCATCATCTCTTGATAGGTCTTTTAAAGAGGGAATAACAACTTTTTGTGTGGCTATCTCAAAGATGTCAAAACCAACACACTATAGATGTGTTATCATTTTGTTTTTCCAATCTAGATAATTTTCTCCATCAAACTTAGGGCTCTCTTTTCTGAAGTAAAACATCTGATCTACCTTAAGCTGTTAGGCTTCTTCTTCAAGGCACTTGGCTCTGATACCAATTTTTAGAATAGTACCAAAGGATAACTGAGAGGGGAGAGGTGAATCAGTTATCAACCAATTTAATTCTTTTCTCTTATTAACTCTAGAATACAATAAAGTAAATGCAAATTCAGATAACACAATAGACAACACCACAATTTGATTATGGGGAAACCAAATGGTAAAAATCCCGGTGGGAATTAACACCCACAATGAACTATAATTGTTTATACTAATCCCTGTTAGAAGATCTTGCAACCCTTTTAGGAGTTGTTCTTTACAATGCAATAAGTATAGTGACCTGGTTAAGGGTCTGACCCTATTAGGAGTCTTTTACAAATAACCTGGTTAAGGGTGAGGACTCACTGTCCAAAAGATCACTGCTTTAATGGTGAAGGCTACAACCTTCTAAAGAATAGATATGCACTATATTTGATGATGAACTGTAGAGTAGAGCTTCTATCTTGATCAATTCCAATGTATTGTAATCTTTCACTTCTTCTTCACATAGATCCTTGATGAATGAAACTCAACTAATATTTTTCTCTGCACTTTCCTATATCTTTTCTTATCATTCAAACTTAGCAATCCACAAATGAATTTCTATAAGTATCTTCCTTAAAGTATAATATCAAGGGACCTGTTAGATAACTCTTCATAACATCCTTGTTGGCTTTACTAATCACGCAAGCATAATTACAACCATGCAATATAAACTAAATTGACGCGGCGCTTCACTAAGTTGGCCTCACCAAATTAACTCTAACTTTGCAATATTGTTGAAACGTGTTTGGTGCCTTTAGATAACTATCATCACCTCATAACTAAACTTGAATATACACATGCATATCTTGAAGATAGGCACAACTCAAGATCCAATGCATTACATCGGCTCTGTACAGACAAACTCTAGAAACTATAACTGCCACATAGCAGAATTACATAACACAATTGATACTTCATATTTGAGTCTGCGTGTATGAAAAAAATATAAACAACATGTCTACAACATGAATATAACTGCACAAGGCGTGATAACATCATTCTGATAAGTACATGTAGAACATTGTTGTATATTATATGTTGTCATCAATGACAAATATACAATCAACTAGCTGCCAGAAGTAAATATCCAACACAAGTGTGTTCCATACCTTGTCTGGTATGACTATTTTAAGTTCCAATACTATCCTCCTAAACTTAATCATGTGAGAGATGATCATAGAGTGAATTTCTAATTTTTTCAATCTCTTGGTATTTGTCATAGACATTTCTTATAGATTCTATTCTTCCTTCATTAACAATTCTATTCTTTAGGACTGTTAGACTAGGTCTAAATCCTACCTCAGGAGGGGCTTGAGTGTTCTTTACCTTGCTCCTTGTGGTCCTAGAGGATGGATGACTTGTAGGAACTTTCTTCTTCCTTCTGGTTAACTTACTGAGTACAAAAGGTGGAGAGGATTCTAGATAAATGGTGGTTGATGGCACATATGTACCTTCATCATATTTCTTCTTCTTCTTAGGCATATCATCAGACTTTTCCATTTTCACTTCTGTAGGATTTTTCTCAAGTTCTTTAGCAATCTTAGCTTCCCTAGCTCTGTCTAGGTATTCTTGTGTAACCCCATGAACTTTTAGGATATTTGTAGTAATCCTTAATGCCTTACTTTTGTTGTTAGTACTGTATAAGATAGAATCGACTTGATTTATCTTTTCTCTGTATGTTCCCCATCTTGGTTCCATTGGATCTTTGGGTGCAGACAAAAGAACTTGTGCATATCCTTCCAACACATGTTCTTCAACTTCATATCAAAGTGGATGAATCCATTTAGTTCTAGGTTCAACAACCTCCATGCAAGTACAATCAGTTTCTACCATGAAGCATATAGTGTCTTTGTACTTATGAACTATCTTTTTTGGTATTCTAAAACTTTTCTGCATCTTGATCCTAAATTTTTTGATCTCCATGTCCATTGAATCCTTCATGCTTCTTTCTAATGTATCCTTGAGTGATATCTAAGACATAGTAGGTTTACTCCTATCTAGGTAAAGATTGGCAACTTTACCAACAATGTGGAAGTAGAGATAGATGATCAAAGAGCCAAATCTAAATATTTTTCTCTTGTCATGTTTGACAGCTCTAATGTTATCAATCAACTATATGCGCAATATCTCACATAGGTTATACTGAGTATTATCCTTTACCATCTTAATTTCTGCCAGTATAGTAGCTTCAGATACACTATTCAGTCTGCTTGCATGCTGGAACTTGTAACCTAGAATCATAGTAACCAATTTGATGTCATCGACCTCAATGGGATCAACTGTCATGCCGTGCCTACCACTTCTAGATAAGAAAACTTGTTCAACCTGCTTTTTAACATCCTTACCAGTGGGAAGAACTGGTCCAGTCTTAGGAAGTCTAGTCATTTCATGAATTAGGTCTGAGGTTAAGCGGATAGGAACTTCACCAATCTAATAAAGGTCATCATGTATCCTACTCAGTAGGATTTTAACCCATTCTAGCTTAGAGAACTTGTGCACGTTAGAATACTCAAAAATAGGGTTGTTAGTAAGGTGCACATATTCATCTTTGAATGGATAATCAGTTTTCATCATTGAAGCCAAAAGAGTTGATATGTTTTTGTCCCCAACGGTTTCCTTCTTACAGTAGATGTAAGCGTGAATGTCTTCTGTGTGTATGAATCCAAGCGGGGTCTTAGAGAATGATCCTTCAACATCATCTATTATAGAATTGAATGGATGCTTCTTAAAGAGAAATCTCTTTCCTTTAGCAATGTCAAATATAATAGGGGTTGCCATACTTACTTGGAACTTGATTAAGTAGGCGATTCTGAAATGACGCGACTGCTAGGGTTCTGTTTCAATCTTTAATCTATTCACAAACCAACTAATTCCTTAACCTGTAGTTTTTTTATGCTCAATGCTCAAGTGTTCTCTGAATGCTCAATCTTGAATGCAAAGTGAGGTTTAAAGATCTTTTACTAGTTTATATAAAAGTTTATTGCATTTAATGCTTGTTGTCATAAAGCAGTTTACTAAGAGAATTTCAAACTTTATTTTGAATGAAGTAAAGGCAATGTGTGCATGCATACAACCTTATTTATTGATTATGTACATGAATCCATAGGCGCATACTGGGAGGTGAGTATACTAGCCACACAGGGGTTCAAAGCTAGAATAGATCCCCCTAAGACCATGAGGGTCAACTATCCAGAAGTAGAAGGTGTGTCCATTGAGGATGCATCTACTACCTTTTTCTCTTCATTGTCCTTCTTTACTTCAACCTAGATTTTATCTGAATCAGTTTTGGCTTGTACAAACTTAACTTCTCCTGATTCTTCAAATAGTGACTTTTTAGGATTCTCTTGTCTTTGTGCTCTTTACCTGCAAAACCTTGAGATGTGTCCTCCTTTTCCACGTGAATGACAAATGATAGGAGGTTTGATGTTTTTATTCATTATTTTACACTGCTTGGCTATGTGTCCATTATAATTACATATATGACATGTAATGTTCTGAAGTTTTCTTTGAGGTTGATTTCTCTGATTGTATTGAGTCATGTTTCTTTGGGTTTGTTGTGACTGATTTCTTTGAATTGTTCTGCAATTTATAGCCTATGACTAAACTTATTATAGGAGTAACAATAACCATTAAAAGGTCCTACTTCTTTACAATATCTTACCAAGTTTCCATGCTTGTTACAAGCATAACAAGTTTTGTTAACTTGCTTGAGTTCATCTTTAGGTGGTTTAGTTTTATCCTCTACAATATTATCAATCTTCTTTACTTCAATGGATGTCTCTTGTGCTTTCTTTCTTTCTTGTGTTGAATTGATTTCAATTTGAGCTACACTGTATCCCATACCAGTGGTATCACCTTTTAACTTTTGTGCATATAGTTGTGATTGAATTAGATTGGAACTTGTTTGTAGTTTATCAATCTTGTCTTTTTCTTTTGTTAGTTCAGATTCTATCTTTGTCTTGATGTTTTCTAATTCTAGGATTTTTAAGTTCACTTGCATAAGTTCATCATATAATTGTTTGCTCTCTTTGGTCTTTTCTTCAATGGCTGTTAGGCTATCTGTAAGTTGCTCATTCAGATCTTCAATTTTGTCTTTCAAAGACATGTTTTCTTCATTCAGCTTCTTGACCATTTTTTCCAAATCATTGGTAGAGCAATCTTTCAGATCTTTCCTTAATTTCTTGATAAGCATTTGAGAGCCATCAAATTTTAGTTTAAGTTCCTCATTTTCTTTTTCAGATCTGTCAAGATCTTCAAGGGTTGCTTTAAGATTCTTTTTTAGATGTTTCACTTCTGCTGAATCCATGATCTCCTCAAGTGGTTAAACTTCCTTTCAAAGGACCAGAGCTCTGATACCAATTGTTATAATGAGAGGGGGGTGAATTAGTGTTTGTCTATTTATTATATTTCAGCAACTTTAAACATAAACCAAATATATATCACTTGAAGCTTAATACCAGAACACATAACACATGATATGATTACCGGGGAACTTGATCAGAGGAAAACCCCAGTGGGAAT
>MU225706.1:1559697-1573450 GCA_018584345.1 Thuja plicata
TTATCAATTATAAGTGAGTCGGTTTGAGAGAACCATTATCAATTATACGTGAGTCAATTAGAATGATGTTGCCTTCCATCTGAATAAATTCCATAAACATAATAGCTACATCAAGATGAACAAAGAATTGAATGCAGTAGATGAACAAGTAGTTGTTGCATCCATAAGTGTCGCTCCTTCTTCCTCTATTTTTCACTCTAATCGAAAGTATACTCCTTTATCTAAATCCTTGCAGACTATGATGAAAAATTTGTTAAATGCTAATATAATTAAACTTTATACTATCAGACATGTTAACCTAGCTATGATGGTTTCTAAGTCCTTTCCCAAATATTTTTATCAATACCATTGTCAACCTGGCCATGATACTGAGAGGTGTTATTCCTTGAATAATGTCATCCAAGACATGATTGATTCCAATGCTATATCTATTAATGTTGATGCTAGCCAAGGAAACAAATCCACAGCACCTCCTAACTAGAACTTGCAGATTTATACCAATCCATTACCTTCTCATTCTACCAACACCACTGTCCAACCTTGTTCCTCCCTTTACACAGATTTTCTATGATGAAAATATGGAAGAAGATAACTATATTGAACATGAACCCTTTCCTAAACCTCCACCTCAACCTAGTAGATAGCTTCCTATTTCCTTTCACCATTCTGAAATGATTAAAGATCCTGATGATCCTCTTTATATTGCTACTAGGGTTGCTAGCACTCCTTCTTGTGGTACTCTTATTGATCCTACTTCCATGGTGAATGTTATAACTGAAGAGCATCTTTTTAGTAAAAACTTGCAACAAAATTTGTATGATATGACATAAAATTGGATTCAGACTTGTAATGGCTTTCTTTATTGTCCACATGGTTCTATTTCCTTACCTATAGATATTTGTGGTAAATTTGTGGATACTACCTTTTTTCTCATCCCTATTTATGATCAGTTTCTCTTTAAGCTTGGTTTTCATTGGTTGTCCTAATCTATATAATCCATAGCTTCTCCTATCCATAAATGTTTTTTTTCCTCATGATGGCAAGATCAAGACCATTAACCATAGTATTTACCACCCTTCTAGGCCTCAATACTATGATTATCTTGATTTATTTTGACCTTCTTTACCTACGACACCTCCAACCCATCTTGATTACCTTTTTAGATCTTATCAAGCCTTTAAACATAGAAATATTGTTGAATTGAGTTTTCCCAATCTTGATCCTACCCATTCCATCAGTTTCTCCTTTTTCCAATTCTTTAACTTCTGTTGACTAACCTCCTATTCCTATCTTTCAACCTAGTGTGGTTCCTTTATTCCCCCTTCACATGGAGAAAAGGACCTGATGTTGATTGATCCAACTCCACCTTCTATCTCTAGCAAGACCTAACGTAACCAACATGCCCATGACCATCGCAAGACGCATATAGCTAAAGCCAAGGAACTTGTGCATTCTCCCCAAAATATTTTACCTTCCTTTGACATTCTCATGCTTGAGCCTATGGATGAATTTAATAATCATAACTCTATTCAAATGAATAAACATATTTATTCTATTCATATTTTGGATTCTATTGTGATTAATCTTGATGAAGAAGATATCGTTAATGATACTATTGATGCTAACAATGATTTATATGCTAATGATTCTGATGAATATGAGACTATTGATCTTGATCATGATTTTCCTAACATGATTTCAAAATAGTTATCAATCACTCCTAGTATCGAATACAGTGACTCACAACATGGTCCATGTTGGGAACTAGCAATTGTTCCTACTCTGTTGGATGTTTCTCCTCTTACAAGTTTCCCACTTTCCCTAAATGATAAAGACCAAGATAGGGGGTAGGTGATGAAATTGATTGGCTTCTCTAGTATGGTAGTCTTTGTGTATTAACTTAGTCCTTTAGGGTTAGGAAAAATTTGGCCTATTCCTTGGGGTGAGGCCGAGGTTAGCCTCCCCCTGAGGTTGGGAACCTCAGGATTCTAAGCCCTTCTGGGGTTTTCAAATTCTTCTCTAGCCTTGTGTAGTCATCCCATTTAAATTTTGATCACTAAATTGGTATAAAACAAGGCCTAATTAATTTATTTTGGGAGGAGAGAGGTTCAATATCTTTTATATTTTTGTCTACAATCATTCCAAGAGAATTTCCTAGGAGCATTGAAGGAGATCTTTTGCAAACATTGAAGACTTCAAGATTTCAAGATCTTTTGCATTCAAGGATATTTCAAGGAGCTTTGAAGGAGTTCATTGAAGGCCTTTTCATCATCATTCCATGATCATGCATGTTCCTTTCAAGGTCTATCATCCTTATTTGAAAATAGTGGAGTTGGCTATCAACGAAGGGTTTGTTCATTCATTCTTCAATTTGCATATCTAATTTGAACATATGAGTACATCTAAATCCATAAATCCATGACTTCATATGATTGATCTATTAAATTTTATGAGATAACCTACATTACTACAATATTTAATAACATTAACCACTTCTACATGGTTGTGGATTATAGATCTAGATCCTCCGTGAGGGTTTGTATAAAGTAAGATGAATTTGTACATGTTTTCTTTTCTTTTACATACATTTTAGATATATTTACATTCAAGGTTAATTCCTAAACTAGGGTTTGATTAAGGAAAACCCCAACCCCAATGAAAAAAAAAACCATTTTTCACTATCAGATTCAGGTATACAGACTTGCAGATTCAAATTTGGAGCCATTGGAAATACGTTACTATCACAGATCTAGATTCTAGGAAATCTTACAGAGAAGACGGATGTCGACTTTGGCCTAGTCCTGGGTGGATTTTTTGCATGTCACCATCCACCTTCAAGATTGAAATAGTCCTAAGAAAGAAATATTTATAGGTTTTAAAGATCTCAGGTTTCTGGTTCTAGATTTTGTCTGTTCAGGTTTTTGTGTTGTTTCGGGAGTAAAATTGCAGATCTGAGTTTGAACACATACATTTCAAAAATTTAAAGGCGAGTTGGTGTATTTCATTAAATAATTTGAGTATTTACATTCTTGTTTTCTTCTATTTCATTAGTTTCAATATTTTTGTTACCTTCCTAGTTGACTATACCTGACACATAGGAAACAACATATTCTTTCTTAGCACTTGGTTAGATTATTTTTTTACATTAATACTCCTATATCACTTTGGTTGTATTAATCTAACTTGGACCCAACTTGGTGCAGGAGCCCCTAGGTAGGGCTAACTTATAACCTAGGGCTTCTAAGTTTTTTTTGGCTTGTAGTGGTCCTAACCACACCACTAGTGGAATAAGAGGACTAGGTGAGTCCAAGGATGTTTTGTGTTATATTAGGTCTTATTAGGTCTTTAGTGTTTTTCTTTTCAAGAAATGTCCAAAGTTGCTCATTTATGTTCATATTTCCAATGTTGGGGCAATAGTGCAAATGATCCATTCAGGGGTCAAATTAGACAAGGAAGGGTTTAAGAGACCTATTTGATGTCTACTTAGCCTAATTATCCAATTGGTTAAGTTCTTTAGGTGTTGGGCCATGTTTTATGCAAGAATGACAAAAGTTGTAAAAGTTGTCAATGTTGTCATTGACAACATTTCTTGCAATAATGTATTTTCAGGCATTTGAGGTTTCTAACTATCTGAAACCGTTAGGATGGGGTCATTTTTAACTATATAAGACCTCCGTCAACCTTTTCAAGAGGTTGGTTGATTTTGCAAAGTTTGTGTACGGACTGTATAATTGAAGAAACAATTGTAGTTTTACAATTTTTGAGCATTTTGTGTTGTTATGGATTAGATTGCTTACTATAATGGATGAATAAGTTAGAGTAGTTCCTTTTGAGATTCTATGTCGTGGTAGATTATAATTTTTTGTGATTTTAGTTAGATTTGTAAATTTATTTTGTTTTAAGATAGTCGCTAGTCTAAACAAAGAAACTTATGCAAATGGAGTCATAGTTCCTCTTGCCACTGTGGATTTTGCACGAGCCTTTGGGATTAGGGAGATGACTCCTTGTACATATTTTAAAGTGAAGAAGGGGCCCTGAAATTCAAGCAATCTAATTTTAAAGTGATTCCCTAGGCGAGCTAGAGTTGCATGGCTAGGGATCACAGTGAAGTGCAGAGGTGATAAGGAGGATTGAAGGCATTGATAGCTTCAATCAAAGATTGTGGAGAGGTAGATACATATGTGGTGAAGTCCCAAATTCAATGGGAAGGTTTTTTGAAGAATCCTTAATGGTGGGAAAAAATATTTTGATGGATATGCTCTGTGTTCTTTGAAACCCCTAATTTTAGCCTTTGTTTCCTGGAAGTCATTGTATAGAAAGTTTGGGGGGACAAGACCTAGAAAATACTTTAGGTCTCTATAAAGTGTGTCAAAATCAAAGGTAATTTTTCCATCTTGTTAAGGGTTATTTCAAGTTATTTGAGAAAAAGAGCCTAATTAGGCCTAATTGCTTGTAGCCCTATTTTGGGTAAATTTGGGGTGTTTCTTGAAACTTGTTTAGGGTTCTAGTGAAAAGTGTGTTTGAGGGTATTGGAATAGATCACATTTACATCCTATAAGCCTACCTCTCCATATAGAAGTGTTCTTGATCATGTTGGATCAAATTACTAAACATTGTTAGTAATAACTGAGAGGGGGGGGGGGGGGTGAATCAGNATCAAATTACTAAACATTGTTAGTAATAACTGAGAGGGGGGGGGGGGTGTGAATCAGTGGCCTCAAAAATTAATCCTTAAATCAACCCTTCAACCTTAGTACTACAAATTATATCTCTAGTTATCTTCAGTCCTATAAGATGAATGACTTGAAATAAGTTTATCAAATTTCTACTTGTTGGAATGCTTTGTAAAACCTTCTTCTGGATGTTTATCAATAAGAAGTCTTACTATTTACTGAAACACAGTAAATAACTAGTGTATACCGATCAATCCAGAATAACTTATGTGAAATGAAAAATAGTAAAGTAATGAAACATAAACACATAACATGTGGATTTTTAACATGGAAAACCTGTAAAGGGAAAAACCACTGAGACTGGTACCCCAAATTTCCACTCTTCAGAAGTGAGCTTGGTTAAGATCCAACCCTATTAAAGGTTACAAACACATTGCTAGGTGTGACTTTATTAGAGGATTTAAAAGATAGTTTCTCACTTAGTATATGGCATCTAATGCTACCATCCTTGATCAAACACACACTTGGCCTATCAATAGGTATCGGGCATATCCAATGCTACTTTGTATGATCAAAATTTTTGATACTCCTTGGGATGTATCTCAATTACAAAATACTCTTAAGTCCTGCTCAGTTAAAAGACTTGATGCTTCAATGGTTAAACTAAAATAGTAAATTGAACTGTTCACACATACAACTTGAATTGCAGATTTTTAGATCTATTATAAGTGCATTACCTCTTTGATCAATATAATAAATTTAATACTTTTGCTCCACACTGTTATTCTCTGTGATGTTATTTCACTGTTCATCAGTGTCTGCAGAATCTAGCTCTTTCCTCAGCTTGTTGATCAGGTCTAAATGAAGACTTTATTCTCCTTCAAAATCTCTTCAACATCTATTCTTGTCACTCCCCTTTACCCCTTTATTTGTAATGAATTAGGTTTTCTCTTTATAGACATGATTCACCATTTCTTGGATTTCTTGATCTTTGCATGATCCACAATTCTTGACAATAAGATTTAAAGCAAAACTCCAATTTTATCTCATAAATATCTTCTTTCCAAATGGACAAAGCAGCTATAAATCCTTTACTTATCTCTAACTTTATCTTGTCGGTTAAAGAAATGATAAGTATCAGTTAATTCTTTTTAAGCTCTTAACAGCTAAGAATTTTTTTCATTTATGAACTCTATGTTCTGTCGATCAATACTTAAGTTAGTCATCAGTGATAACTGATAGTTCCATCGGTGTGACTTCAGTTGTCTTGGGGATCTCCGTCCATCAGGCAACACTATAATTCTGTCTATCAGGTTACTTTGTGCTTTTCTCGTCAGGTAAACACTATGACTTTGCTCATCGGTAGTGGTGTGCATTTTCTTGTTGGGTAACACTGTGACTTAGCTCTTTTACTATGACCATTAGTGTGCACTTCGTCAGTGTATATAGTCACTTTGCGAATACTTGACTTGTATGCATTACTGATAGCATAGCCTTTGATTCATCAGTTCTTTGAAGTCTTTGGTAGTATGTCCATGACCATATAGATTATATCAAGTTAAAATTAATGAAAATACAATACATTAGCTGATTTAATGCCTTGCATAATCATCAAATTAATATCTTCAAATATTCAATCAGTTACATCTCATCAATGATGGGGCAAGAAGAGCTCCAATGTGCTAGGTGATGTATGTTTTGGTTTCTTTGTTGATGTGTGCAATTTGAAAGGAGAAGGATCTTTTAGAAAGAATCCTTGGAAGGTTAGGGTTAGTCAAGAACCCTAATATCTCAAGAAGTGATCAATAGGATACCCTAGAGGAAGGTAGGGTATAGAGAAATACTTGTACTTACATCAGATTGGTATCAGAGCAAGTTAAAGACTTGGGAAGACAATGCATGTCTATAGCTACTGGTGAATTAGTGGGAGAGTCAAGCATGGTGACTAATACAGAACTAGCTAAAGAGGTGGATGTGAAAAATGAGAAGAACAAACTCCTTGAAGAAGCCTTAGAAGGAATGAGGATAAGGCTAGAAGAAGTTGCTAATGTAGCAACTAGGAACAAAGAAGTTGAAAGCAGTGATAGGGGTAAAAATATTTATGAGGAGGACATTATCCCTAAACCAAACCCGTCACTGAATGAAGATCCATTATTGAAGGACATCAAAGAATTAGGTGGAAAAGCATTGGAAGGGATACCCCTATTTAGTGGGAAGATGGACATCGAGGTAGTGATGGATTGGGTTGAAGGAACGGAGAACCATTTCAAGTGTGAAGGGGTGATAGAGGCACAAAAGCTAAAGGTGGCCAAATCAAGACTCAGATGGTCATCCCTAACATGGTGGAAATAACTTCAAGATGAGAGGGTTATATTGGTTAAGGAACCCATAACCAATTGGAATGTAATGATGACCAAGCTAAAGGAGAATTATCTACCAGAGGAGTATGAGATTCAACTTCATAGGAAAGATGGGATTTGAAGAAAAAAGACTAGGATGTGGCCTCTTATACAGAGGAATTCCACATATTGTGTCTTAGGTCCAAGAAACAAGAAGAGTAATCAATCAAGGTTGCTAGGTACTTGGGTGGATTGAAATGGAACATCCAAGAAGAGATCAGTTTGTGGACACCAACCATAGTTTAGAGGTGTCATCAATTAGCCCTAAGAGTGGAGGAGAAGAATAGGAAGAAAGGATACACTAACTTCAAGAACAGATGTAGAGGAAGAGACCAATGGGGTCAAAGAGGGGGATATCAAGGCAGAGGCAATGAGAAAAGGACACAAGGTGAGACCAAACTGACAGAGCATAATACCGAAATCACTCCAAGAAGGAGATATAACAGAGGTAGAGGTAATCAAGGAGGTCCTAGTAGAGGAAGAGGAGGTAGAAGTAACTCATAATTTTCAAGTATGAAGTGTTACAACTATGGTCAATTAGGCCATCCAACATTTAGATGCTCTGAGAAGCCTACTACTTCAAATAATGATAAGAGAGTGGTCTATGCTCATGAGTAGACCTTAAGTGTCAAAGCACCTGAGATTGACCTTTTAGATTTAGAGATGGGTGAAAACCTAATGTTTAGGAGGGTGTTGATAAGGAAACCAATTAAGGATGAACCCAAGCATAGGAGGGCTTTATTTAGGATAATATGAAAGATCGTTGTAAAATTTTGTAAGGTGATAGTGGACTTTGGTTCCACTGACAATATCACCTCAGAGGAAGTAGTAAAAAACTCAAGTTGACCAAAGTACCCCATGTAAATGGCTATAAGGTGACTTGGTTAAACAAAGGCCAAAGTGTATTGGTGAATGAGAAAACATGGGTTGAATTATCTATAGGAGGTTATAAGGACAAATTATTGTGTGACATCCTACCAATAGATGCTTGTCATTTTCTGTTAGAAAGACCTTGCCAATTTGACAATGGAGTAGTGTATGATGGGAAGGAGAATTCCATCACATTCAAGAAGGGAGGAAGAACTTTCAAGATTTATTCTCTATTAGCAGAGGAGGAGCCACAGTCCAAGACTCCTAACACTATGTTGTGTAGTGGAAAGGAGTTTGTGAAAAATCTTAAGGATGAAGATAATGAAGGATATCCTATTGTTCTTAAGCCTAAAGAAGAAGAGAAGCCTGTTAAGGAGACATTACCATCAGAGATACAAGAATTGATATAGAAGTACAAAGATATAGTGAGTGATGGAACTCCTACAACCTTACCTCCTAGAAGGGTGATAAGCCATCAGATATAATTTTTCCTTGGTGCATCTTTGCCTAATAAGGAAGCTTATAAGCTTACCCCTGATTAGAATTTGGAAGTGGTAAGGCAAGTACAAGAACTCTTAGATCAAGGCTTGATTAAGAAGAGTATAAGCCCATGTGCAGTCCTGGTTGTGTTGGCATCCAAGAAGGGGGGGAAATAGAGACTTTGCACAAATTCAAGGGCCATAAACAAAATAACAATAAGGTATAGGTTCTCGATACCTAGGATTGAGGACCTCATGGATTTCCTTGGAGGGGCAATGTACTTTACCAAGATGGATTTGAAAAGTGGTTATCACCAAGTCAGGGTGAAAGAAGGGGACGAATGGAAAATGAAATTCAAGACCACAGATGGATTAAATGAATGGCTTGTGATGGCATTCGGCCTCACAAATGCTCTAAGCACATTCATGAGGCTCATGAATGAAGTGCTCAAGGAATTCATAGGGAGGTTTTTAGTTGTATATCTTGATGATATACTGATATTTAGTAAGACAAAAGAGGAGCATATCAAGCATGTAGAGGATGTGTTGCAGAGGTTACATGAAGAGAAGCTGACTATCAATCTTGAGAAATGTGAGTTCTTCAAGTAATAAATGGTATAATTAGGATTTGTATTGTCCAAGGAGTCCTTGAAGATGGATCAAGATAAAGTTGCAACTATCCTAAACTGGCCACCACCTACCACAACCACTGAGGTAAGAAGTTTCCATGGTTTAGCCCAATTTTATGGGAAATTTATTAGAAATTTCAGTGGTATTTGTGCACCTTTGTTAGATACTATCAAGGGTGGGGTAAAAACTAAGTTTATGTGGAACTTAGAAGCACAGAAAGCATTTGAGATATTGAAGAAAAAAGCATCCACACAACCCATCTTAAAGTTGCCTATTTTTGAGAATTTGTTTACTATTGAATGTGAAGCAAGTGGGATGGTAGTAGGGGGTGTGTTAAGCCAAGAAGGTAGGCCCGTAGCCTTATTTAGTAAGAAATTAAATGAAGCTAAGAAGAAATACTCTTCTTATGACTTGGAACTATATGCTTTAGTTCAGTCACTTAGGAAGTGGAGGCATTATCTATTATGCAAGAAATTTTTCATGTTTACTAACAACCAAGCCCTTAGTTATATCAATACTCAGGAGAAACTAAGTAATAGACATCTGAAATGGATGGAATACTTGCAACCATTCACATTTACAATTAAGCATAAGAAAGGGCAATTGAACAAGGTTGCAGATGCACTAAGCAGGAGATTGTTGACAGTCCAAGAGGTTCAGTTGAATAGCATTGGAATTGATAGTTTCAAAGATCTCTACAAGGTAGATGAAGACTTTCAGGAAGCCTACAAGGTGTGTATTGAATTTCAGAATCATTTCCATGGAAAGTTTTCTGATTTTACTTTACAAAATGGACTGTTATTTAAGGGTAATTAGTTGTGTGTGCCAAGAGGTTCCATGAGAGATAATCTCATATAGGAGAAACACAATGGGTGTTTGAGTGGTCACTTTGGTATGAAAAAAACCTTGGAGCTTGTGCAAAGGTTATACCATTGGCCAAAGTTAGTAAGAGATGTTACTAGGTATGTTGAGTAGTGTGTAATATGCATGAAAGCCAAAGGAGGAATAAGAAATGTAGGTTTGTACCAACCTTTACTAGTCTCTAATAGGCCATGAGAGTGTGTGAGCATGGACTTCATAGTAGGTCTACCCAAAACAAAGCAAGGATATGATAGCATTTATGTAGTGGTTGATAGATTTAGCAAAATGGGACACTTCATTGCCTGCAAGACTACTCATGATGCTAGCCACATAGCCTATTTGTTCTTTAAGGAGATTTTGATAATCCATTGTTTTCACCTAAGATTTGTATCAGATAGGGATTTGAAATTTATGAGCCATTTCTGGAAAAAATTATGAAATAGATTGGGTACTAATATTTATTTTGGTTCATCCTACCATCCTTAGACAGATGGCCAAACTGAGGTGGTCAACAGAGTGTTGGGTAACCTATTGAGGTTCCTAACTAAAGAATATCATTAGACATGGTATGTGGTCATTCCCCAAGCAGAGCATGCTTATAATGATAGCAAGAACAGAACCACGGGGAGAAGCCCATTTGAAATAGTTTATGGGATGCACCCCAGAGGTGTGTGTGAGCTTAGGGATCTTGGAGGAATAAATTATAGGAGTGGTCATGCTAAGGAATCCACTCAAACCATGAAGGAGATCCAAGAACAAGTCAAGAAGACCATACAAGACACTACACAAAAGTTGAAGGCCAAGGTTGATGAAAAGAGGAGAGACATTTAGTTTGAGGTAGGTGATTATGTGATCGCTCATTTGAAAAAATCTAGGTTAAAGAAGGGTGTCCCTACTAAACTTCAGATGAAGAGGGTGGGACCTTGCAAGATCATAGAAAAATATGGGCTAATGCATACAAAATAAACTTACCTTAAGATTTGAGCATATCTCTTGTGTTTAATATACAAGACTTGATCCAGTTCAAAGGGTGGATAGATGATATGGTTCAAAGCAGTCAAGGGGTCAGTAGTGGTGTTGACACTACTGTATTACCTCCCAAGACATAGTTAGAAGTTGACAGAGTTTTGGATTCAATAGTTAAGAAGTATCCAAGGCACAAGGTGTACATGGAACACCTCATCAAGTGGAAGAATAGCCCCAAATTAGAGGCCTCATGGATTGTAGAAACAAACTTCAAGAAGGTGGGCCTCTCTGAAGATATGTTGTCCACATGAGTGACTTAACTTTCCTTTGTGGGGGAGTATGGTGCAGGAGCACCTAGGTAGAGATAACATGTAACCTAGGGCTTATAAGTTGTTTTTTACTTGTAGTTGTCCTAGCCGCACCACTACTAGAATAATAGGACTAGGTTATTCCTAGGATGTTTCATGTTAGATAAGGAGGTCTTATTAGGTCTTTAGTGTCTTTTTTTTTCAAGCAATGTCCAAAGTTGCTCATTTATGTTCATATTGCCAATGTTGGGGAAATAGTGGATTTGATCCATTCAGGGATCATATTGGACAAGGAAGGGTTTAGGAGACTTATTTAATGTCTAATTATCCTAATTATTCAATTGGTTAAGATCTTGAGGTCTTGGACCATGTTTTATGCAAGAATGACAAAAGTTGTAAAAGTTGTCAATGTTGTCATTGACAACATTGAGTGCAATAATGTCTTTTAGGGCATTTTAGGTTTCTAACTATCTAAAACCATTAGCATAGGGTCATGGTAAAATATATAAGACCTCCCTCAAACTTTTCAATAGGTTGGTTGATTTTTCACAGTTTGTGTATGGACTATATAATTGAAGAAACAGTTGCAATTTTACAATTTCTAAGCATTTTGTGTCGTTATGGATTAAATTGCATACTGTAATGGATGAATAAGTTAGAATAGTTCCTTTTTATATTTTCATAGTTGTATATTTTCATTTTGTGTGAGTTTAGTTATATTTGTAAATTTATTTTGTTTTAAGACAGCCGCTGGTCTGAACCAAGCAACTTCTGCAAATGGAGTCATAGATCCTCTTCCCACTGTGGAGTTTGCACGGGCCTTTGGGATTAGGGAGATGACTCCTTGTACATATTTTATAGTGAAGGAGGTGCCTTGGAGGTCAAGCAAGTTAATTTTAAAGTGATACGCTAGGCGAGCTAGAGTTGTATGGTTAGGGATCATAATGAAGTGCAGAGGTGATAAGGAGGATTAAAGACATTGATAGCTTCAATCACAGATTGTAGAGAGGTATATACATGTGTGGTGAAGTCCCAAATTAAATGGGAAGGTTTCATGTTGGATCCTTAATGGTGGAAATAAAGATTTTGATGGATATTCTATGTTCTTTGAAACCCCTAATTTTAGCCTTGTTTCTAGGAAGTCACTGTACGAGCAGTTTGGGGGAACAATACCTAGAAAACATTTTAGGTCTCTGTAAAGGGTGTCAGGATCAAAGGTCAGTTTTCCATCTTGTTAAGGGTTATTTCAAGTTTTTTGAGAAAAAGGGCCTAATTAGGCCTAATTGCTTGTAGCCTTGTTTTGTGTGAATTTGGGATGTTTCTTGGAACTTGTTTAGGGTTCTAGTGCAAAGTGTGTTTGAGGGTGTTGGAATAGATCACATTTACATCCTAGAAGCCTACCTCTCCATATAGAAGTGTTCTTGATCATGTTGGATCAAATTACTGAAGATGGGGCAAGAAGAGCTCCAATGTGCTAGGTGATGTATGTTTTGGTTTCTTTGTATATGTGTGCAAGTTGAAAGGAGAAGGTGTTGGAAATTGACAATGCAAGCAATTGTTATTTTGTCATTGCTATCAACCTTTACTGGTGAGACTATTGTTATCTATTTGAGTACCATATCTTTTGTTGATGAAGAAGATTTAACAATAAGACCAAGTGAATGGTTGAGTTAAGGAAAATAAAAGGGTACTTGATCAATTGGCACTCTGGCAAAGTAAGTTGTTGTTTATCTTTCAAAGCCAATTTTTCTAGTTTTTTTGTGCCAAGCAAGTTTGGCTTGTGCCGAGCAAAGTTTCTTATGAAAAGTAAAGTTTCTTGTGCCAAGTAAAGTTGCTCATGATGAGTAAATTTTCTCAATGCTGAGCACCATTGAAATTAACGAGTGGAAACAGTGATGTTGGCCGACTTACAGTAATTGGATTATTGATGAGATTTGAGATCTCTGGCCAACTTAGTTGATTTTATTGGGATATGTAATGTTAATTAAATATTGATCCACATCATTTAATTTATGGGTAACCATAATTAATGCATGGTTTCAAGATTTAATTAGAGACTACTTTGGAGAAGTAAATGTAATGCAAAGATGGGATGATCCATTGGATCTGACCTAACCTAAGATCTACGATCTTGTTTAAGTAGAAAAAGATTTATCTAACCTAGACAGAGAGGTATATGATAACCTCAAGGGGTTATTCATTAAGTGTGACAGATTGTATGTGTACGCAAAAAAGGTTTGCATAGTTGATTTACTATTTGGCATGATCTAGCAGAGAAGGCAAATGGCAGAAGCAGAAAGTTGCATGTGTGATTGCTTGATAGATTTTCAAGCAGATCAGAAGATTGAAATGACAATGCAGGCTATCTAGTAAGTTAAAATCAGAGTTGTAATTGGATCTGAATTTGCAAAGTAAGTTGTATGTACCAGATCACAACTGCTGATTACTTTCTTACCATTGTATTAGTTAAATCCTTTAACAAGGTTGACTTAACAATCATTTGTATAAATCCTCTAACAAGGTGACATTCAGATTGGAATTTTCTAAGTCCTCTAACAAGGCCACTC
>MU225706.1:1581641-1630628 GCA_018584345.1 Thuja plicata
AAAAGGTGCAAGTACAGAGTACTTAGGACTTCAAGTGGCCATCAGATGATGAAGTAAAGGCTTGGGAAGTTATGACTATACCAAAGAAAAAGAAGCCTGTAGTAGAAGAAGAAATCTTGGACGATGAGTAGGGTGAACACGTGGCACTGCACTATTCAAGACAAGAGAGACAATTATTACAAAAGGATAATGTGGGTGAGTAGGAAAGCACAACTATCTGGACTCAACATAAATACTACCAGCTACCATCTACAAATCTGATTGCAGTCACCAGATCGGGAGAAGAACTAGAAATATCTGTTTATATCTTTTTGACTTGGTCCTTTCACCGCTTCTTCTCTCTCTTTCTTTTTGTCTCTCTTATAACTTTAGGGTTAGGTTTTCTATGACCATCTGAAGCTTGTTGCATCCTTAAGGGATTCCAAGATGGTCAAAAACCTATATATAGAAAAAAGAGTGGTAATTGTAAAGGGTCTTTGATTTTTGAATTTTTTTGGAAAGGAGATAATATATTACAGAGCTCAGATGTTTTGAACTTCTGTCTATCTTTTGAAGTTGTATAATCTTTTATGTATGGAAAGCTGGATCATATAAATAATATACGGTGCAATTTTACTCTCTTCCATTATTGTCTCTTTATTCTCTATGTATGCTCTTTTATGTTAAGTTTTCAAGGCATTCTAAAGCATTTTGGTTATTAGGTAACTATCTGATTACTTGTAATTTTCTTTTAAGGAAAGAACTAAGTTTTGTGAGTAGTTTAAGGGAGCATACTGCTTTGTTTAAGGATTTGATACAATAGTTTAGAGGTAATAGGATAACTTGTAAGGCAACTTATCTGAATTTCATGTGGGTTGTAAGGCAGCCTACTGTGTTTTGTTTCTATGAGGTCTTAGCTTATTTGACTCTATAGCCCAAAGGATAGGCACTGGTCCAAAAAATAGTCTGATAATCTATCTTTGTCTAAGTTTTTCCAAGGTATCAAAACCAAATTTTATCAAAATACTTTTGTTACTAAGAACAAACAAACTGAACTCAGTAAGGACTTATGTCAACAGGACAGTGTCCATTTTAGTGATTTGTTGAAGAGTGAATCATTAGGTTATCCCTCCTACAATAAAAGGAAGAAGGATGAAAATCCTTGTATCACTGATTCTTGTTATATTTACAACCATGGTTTGTATGGTTAAATCTTGCATCTGGTTATGCTCGGTCATTTGCAAGGTGATTTATCAATTGGTTTAACAAAGGTACATAGAAAATCAGTGTCCACACTATAACATACTATGTAAATAGCAATCATAAAAGGTAAAACCTACCTGAGTATTTGTGGAGCTCAAAAATGAAGAAGGACCTTATCTAGTCCTTAGCAATTAGGCTGTTCTTGTCTCTGAATCAGTATTAGAAGGCATGGTGTTCAAGTAGTCATTTCAAGCACTGTGGTTCATACAAGAAAAATCCCTAACAGAGCCTACCCTAGCAAAATATGTGAGAAGAAATCACAATTCTAATCAAATCATTGGGTCAAATGATTCTGCTGTTATGACAAGAAGTAAGTTGAAAAATGACACATGTCTGTTATGTGAATTTGAGCCCAAAACAATGAAAGATGCTTTAGAAAATGAAGATTGGATACAATTAATGAATGAGGAAATTGAACAAATTGAGAAGAGCAAAACTTGGACGCTTGTACCTAGGCCAAAGGATAAAAATGTAATTGGCACTAAGTGGGAATTCAGGAATAAACTGAATGAACATGGAGATGTGACAAGAAACAAAGCTAGACTGGTATGCAAGGGTTATGCACAAGAGGAAGGAATTGTCTATGGTGAAACCTTCACCCTAGTTTCAAGATTGGAAGGGGTCAGAACCTTACTTGCATATGCAGCCTATAAAGGATTCAAAGTTTATCAGATGGATGTGAAATTTGCATTTCTCAATGGTATCTTGGAAGAAGAAGTGTATATTGAGCAAGATGATGGTTTTATAGACCCAAACAAAAGGGATATGGTTTACAGATTGCACAAAGAATTATATGGATTGAAGCAAGCACCAAGAGCATGGTATGAGAGATTGCACAATTATCTAATCAAGATTGGATTTACAAGAACCAATGACAACAACAACCTGTAATTGATGATAGAGCAAAGAAAAGCTACATTATTAGCTGAAATTTTTGTGGATGACATCATATTTAGTGGAAAAGATGTGTTATATCAAAAATTTGCAACAGAGATGCAAATTGAGTTTGAGATGTCTATGTTTGGTGAAATAAAATTCTTTGTTGGCTTACAAATTTGTCAAATGAAGAATAATATCTATATCACTCAATCTAAATATATCAAAGAGATACTGAAAACTTTTGGAATGGAATAATCCAAACCAGTGAGTACACCCATGGCTACTGGACACAAGCTGACAAAAGATGATGAAACAAAAGAAGTGAACCAAACACTTTATAGGTCAATGATTGAAAAACTATAGTATGTTGTACATAGTAGACCTGATATTGCCCTATCTGTTGGGATTGTTGCAAGGTTTTCTGCTAATCCTAAGGAAACTCACATGATGGCAATAAAAAGGATTCTGAGATATTTGAAAGGAACTGATGACTATGGTCTATACTAAAAAAAGAAAGACAAGTTTGAACTCAGAGTTTACACTAACTCTGATTGGGCTAGAAATGTTGATGACAGGAAAGGCACTACTAGTGGAGCATTTATTTTAGGAAAGAGATTGATCTCCTAGACAAGCAAGAAATAGAACTGCACCTCATAATCTACAGTTGAAGCCATGTATGTGGCAAAAATAGTTAATTGTTCTAACATTGTGTGGTTGAAGATACTACTGAAAGGTATGAAGGAAGAAATCACTGACCCAGTTGTCATATATTTTGATAATACAAGTGCTATTAATATTTCTAAAAATCTTGTGATGCACTAAAAAACAAAGCATATAGCTATCAAGTATCATTACTTGAGGGAGCTAGTTCAGAGTAAAGAAGTGAGACTGGATTATTATAACACTAAAGAAAAATTAGCAGACATATTCACAAAAGCACTATCCAAGGATGCTCATGAATATCTATGAGTTAAATTAGGGGTGATTCCCCTAACTAAGGCTAATTAAGTTCTGTATGGAACTGTAGCATCAAATATTTCATTCAGAAAATCTGACACATTGATGCATAGTAAGTCACACTTTAGGATGCTGGCTAAAGTTGTGAAGATGAACAAGGACAAAAAAGAAAAATCAGTCATACTGAAGATGACAGGATCAACATGATACTAAAGATCTACATGATAAAGATATTGACATCTTTGGCATTGTTGTCAAAGAGGGAGATAATACCAATATAGAGGAAGAAGTTGAAGGAGATTTTACCTATAAAGAGGAAGAGATTGCCAAGAAAGAGAGATTACAAAGAAGGAAATATTACATAGAGGCAGAAGTTACTATTGAAAACATTGAAGAAAGTGATTATTTACTTAGAGGGAGTCTACAGATGATTAGACACAGATGATTACAGTGTGATTACAAACACAAAGGGAGAAATGTTTTACAGATACGAATTAGAATGAAGCTAAAGATATTAATGAAGATTCATTCATATCAAGGAACATAGGTGAATTTTTGGATTGGTTGGTAACTATGCTTGTTAAATCATTATTTTAATATTTTATATTGCTATCAATGCCAAAGAGGGAGATTGTTGGAAAGTGACGATGCAAGCAATTGTTATTTTGTCATTGTTGTCAAACCTTTACTGGTGAGACTATTGTTATCTGTTTGAGTACCATATCTATTGATGATGAAGAAGATTTAATAAGAAGACCAAGTGAATGGTTGAGTTAAGGAAAATAAAAGGGTACTTGATCAGTTGGCACTCTGGCAAAGTAATTTGTTGTTTATCTTTCAAAGATAGTTTTTCTGGCTGTTATGTGCCGAGCAAGTTTGGCTTGTGTTGAGAAAAGTTTCTTATGACGAGAAAAGTTGCTTATGTTGAGTAAATTTGTTTGTGATGAGTAAAGGTTCTCAATGCCGAGCACCATTGAAATTTTTGAGTGGAAACAGTGATGTTGGCTGACTTACAATAATTGGATTATTGATGAGATTTGAGATCTCTCGCCAACTCAGTTGATTTTATTGGGATATGTAATGTTAATTAAAGATTGATCCATGTAATTTAATGTATGGGTAACTATAATTAATTCATGTTTTCAAGATTTAATTAGAGACTACTTTGGAAAAGTAAATGTAATGCAAAGATGGGATGATCTGTTGGATCTGACCTAACCTAAGATCTGTGATCTTGTTTAAGAGGAAAAAGATTTATCTAACCTAGACAGAGAGGTATATGATAACCTTAAGGGGTTATTCATTAAGTGTGACAGAGTGTATGTGTATGCAAAAAGGTTTGCATAGTTGATTTACTGTTTGGCATGATCTAGAAGAGAAGGCAAAAAGCAGAAGTAGAAAGTTGCATGTGTGATTGCTTGATGGATTTCTAAGCAGATCATAAGGTTGAAATGACAATGTAGGCTACCCAGTAAGTTAAAATCAGAGCTGTAATTGGATCTGAATTTGCAAAGTAAGTTGTATGTACCAGATCACAACTGTTGATTACTTTCTTACCATTGTATCAGTTAAATCCTTTAACAAGGTTGACTTAACAGTTATTTGTATAAATCCTCTAACAAGGTGACATTAAGATTGGAATGTTCTAAGTCCTCTAACAAGGCCACTCCTAACAAGGAGATTAAATCCTTTAACCAGGTCACACCTAGCAGTGTGTTATTGTAACCTTTTATAGGGTTGGCTCCTCACAGGGCATCACTTCAGTAGAGTGAAAACTTGGTAGCATGTTACTGGTGGTTTTTCCCATATTGGGTTTCCACAATAAATACTTGTGTCAACTTGTGTGAATGCTTATGGTTTGCTTTACTGTTATGTTACTACAAGCTAATTTCAATTGACACTAAACTACATGATTAAGTTGCTAACTTATGCTATTGCTGCCGAGTAGATCTGAAGTACATAAAGTTTTTTATTTGCTACATCTAGACCTGAGGATAATTGAGTCACCCCTCCCTTCTCAGTTATTCTAAATTCATTCTAACATAAGGATCTTGTAGAAAGAATCCTTGGAAGGTTAGGGTCATTCAAGAACCCTAATAACTCAATAAGTGACCAATAGGATACCCTAGAGGAAGGTAGGGTACATAGAAAGACTTGTACTTACATCAAAACTAGGGGATTTTCTTAGGATATCTCTTCCTTTTTAATCTCTTCTCTTGAGGTATATAGATAGATATACATCCACACACACATTAAATGTATATTTTTATATATAAAATTTAAAGACACTATTTCTAAGGATAATCAAATATATGAACCTCGAGAAATTTCATCTAATTTTTATAGATATGCTAAGGAATGGGAACAAATTGAGAAAGAACAAAGAGAGCTTGAAGCCCTATTTGCAAAGAGACTACCAAAGAGATATGGTAAGTATGAAGGAAAGTTACCTTTGAAATGTTTTGCATATAATAATATTGGTGGCATTGTTTCTAGATATCATAACAAAGAGCTTAAGTATACTCATACAAAGTTCAAGCCTAAATATTAGAAAAAGTGTTACTATGTTATTGATGAAGGAACAACAAATGATGAATCTAATGATGAATGTGAGAAGAGTGAAGATGAGATTGTGTTCATTTCTATCAGAGATGAGAATCATAATGAAGAGAAATCCTTGGTTTCACATGTGGATAAAAGAGATGACTTGGTTATTGACATTGTATTTTCACATCATGACCTGAGACAAACAAAATTTGTGAAGCTTGAAGATTATGATGGTGGAGTTGTTAGATTTGGTAGCAATGATCCCTGTTTGATCAAAGGAAGAGGTTCAATCACACTTTATGAAAAGAGTAGTACTGATGATTTTTTTATATCTTGAAGGTTTAAGGCATAATATTTTGAGTGTTGGAAAGTTAGCTGATAAGGGATATCACTTGGAATTCAAGAATGGAATGTGTATAATCAATGGAAGCATTGGAATTGAGATTGCATCAGGTACAAAGACTAGAGGTAATGTATTTCACTTGTGCAATTCAGAGAAAAAATGTTTGATTGCAAAGATTAATGATGGTTGGTTGTGGCAGAAGAGATTTTTTCATGTAAACTTTGATAACATTGTGAAGACAAGATTACAAATTTAGTGAGAGATTTACCTAAATTGGTGAAGCCTGCTAATGTGATATGTAAGGAATCTCAGTTAGGTAAGCTAACTAAATCTAATTTCAAAAGTAAGACTTATTCTTTGAGTGGATTGTTAGGTTTTGTGCATACTGATTTATGTGGTCCTGATAGAACTTGATGTTATTGTGGATATAGATACTTTATCATGTTGATTGATGATTATTCAAGGATCAGGTGTTACATTTGTTAATAAAAAATCTGAGGCATTTGACAAATTCAATATTGTTAGAGCTATGGTTGATAATGAGACATGTATGAATCTGAAATGTCTGAGACCTGATAGTGGTGGAGAGTCTACATATAGGGAGTTTGATGCATATTGTTAAGAGAATGGGATAAAGAGTTAAATTTATGCTCCATGAATCCCATAGAAGAATTGAATTGCAAAGAGAAGAAGCAGAAAAATCATTGACATGACAAGGATTATGATGATTGAAGGAAATATTTTACAAATCTATTAGAAAGAAGTTGTTAGAAATATAGTATACAATTAGAATTGACTTTAAATCAATCATGGTATCAATAAGACTCTTTATGAGATTCGGTATGGTCATATTCCTAATGTGAAGCATTTTAGAATCTTTGGAAGTAAATGTTACATTGAGAGAGATGAAGATTTAGGAAAATTTTATCTTAGAAGTGATCATGAAATATTTCTTGGTTATTCTAAAAAGAGAAAAGAATATAAATGTTATAATCATAGATTGAGAAAGATGATTGAGAGTGCTAATGTGAAAGTGAATGAAATTTTTGAGAAACTAGTTAGATCTTGTAGTTATGAATTAGATGATGAAGAGGAGAGTCAGACCATGCAAGCACAAAATTAGAACCATAATCAAAATGGATCGGTAGAGAAGAATGAATAAGTTGGAAATGAGGAAGAGTTGGAAACACAAGAGTCAAATACAAATGTAAATCCGAAGACTTCAAGGTATTCAAAGCTGAATCATTCAGAGAATAAGATTACTGGCGATAGAAACAAAGTTCTTCAAACTAGTAAAAGTATTTCTTGGAATGAAAATATTTTGATTTCTAAGATTGAGCCTAATGATGTTGATGAATAATGAAAAGATGAAAGTTGGATCAAAGCCATGAAAGAAGAATTGGAATAGATTGAATAGAATAAGACATGGATTCTTGTTCGTAGACCTATGGACAAGAATGTGATCGACACTAAATGGGTATTTAGAAACAAATTGAATAAAGATGGTGAAGTGGTTCAAAAAAATCCAAAATTTTTTGTAAGAGATATTCTCAGATGAAAGGTATTTATTTTGAGGATACCTTTTCTCATCTTGCTACAATTGAAACTGTTAGAATTTTTCTTGCATATGCTACTTACAAAAAAAGCAAGGTATATTAGATGGATTTTAAGTCTGCATTTTTGAATGGAGAATTGGAAGAAGTATACATTGAGAAACCAGATGGTTGTCCTTTGACTAATAAAGATAAAATGGTTTTTAGATTGAATAAAGAACTATATATATTGAAGCAAGCCTCTAGATCCTAGTATGCAAGGTTAGATAAGTATTTATTGAAGATTGGTTTCAATAAAGGTACTGATCACAATAATTTGTACTTCAAATTTGTTAATGATAACATTTTGATTGTTGAATTTTTTGTGGATGATAGAATTATTTGTGGAAACGAAAAGTTGAGTAAACAATTTTTTAATGAGATGCAGAAGGAATTTGAGATGTATATGATAGGTAAGATGAAATTATTTCTTAGTCTGCAAATTACAAAAATAGATAAAGGTATTTTTTATTTCTCAGTCAAAGTATGTGAATGAATTAATGAAGAAATTTGGTAATGCATGATTCAAAACTTGTTGGTACACCTATGATTATTGGTTGTAAGTTGACAAAGATTGACAATACACCTAATACAAATTAGACAAGATACAAATCAATGATATGTGGGTTGTTATACTTGACACAAACTAGACCAGAGATTATGAATGTTGTTTTCATTATTTTTAGATTTCAAGAAGAACCAAAGGAATCACATGTTGTTGTTAAGAGGATATTTAGATACTTGAAGGGAATAATTGATTATGTCTTATGGAATGCAAAGGATGATGATTTCACATTGATTTCATTTACTGATAGGGATTGGGTAGGTAATGTGGATGAAAATAAGAGAACACATGGTGGATCATTATTTTTGGGCTAGAAATTAGTTTAATGATCAAGTAAGAAACAAAATTGTAAATAACACTCTACTGCTCGAGCTGATTATGTTGATGTTGCTACTTATTAAACATAATTAATGTGGATGAAGCAAATGTTGAAGCTTATAAGAGTGACTATTGCTAAGCCTATTAGTATTCATTGTGACAATTAAAGTGTTATCACTATTTCAAAGAACCCTATGTTGAATTCAAAATCAAAGCATATTTCTATCAAATATCATTTCTTGAGAGATAAAGTCGGTGAGAAAGAAGTCATATTAGAGTATGTGTCTACTACATAGAAAATTGCATATATATTAATGAATCCCTTGAAAAAGGATAATTTTGAGTATCTCCATGGTAAACTTGAGGTGATTTCCCCTCTTGATCAAAGCTAGAGATGCACTGAGATGCATTAACCTAGTGCGCTTATAGATCTTTCATTCTTTTGGATTGATATTTTGGTTGCTACTCCTTAGGAGGAGTAGTGAGAAGTGAACATTTCATAATTACTTCATGAGCTATGTTGTTCAAAGATATTTTCTTGAGAGATGTTTTTTTTTTCCAGATTTTAAGCCTCTATGACTTAGTGCATAAATGTGCCTTTGTCATTGATGTCAAAGGGGGGGAGATGTTCATGTCAAAAAAATCATGTTGGGAAGAGATTGTAAAGAAAGTATGTCATATTGGTGTAGGGCACCTCCCTATTTGATGTTTTTGTGTTGTTTAGGGATGAATTAGGAGTTTGTGTGAGTGGTAGAATAAGTTCCAAAAGGTTGGAAGCAATGTTAGTCTAACTTCATGTTTGTAAGGGCTTTAGTGCTCATTAGGGGTTTTAGGTCTTTAGACTTCAAATTGTTGAAAAGTTTCCATTTTAGTGCACCATGGGTTGGAGGTATGTTTTAGGACCCTACATATCCTATTTAGGGTCCTAGGAGTCAACATCAATCATCAAGCTGACATAGAAAGTCAAAATGCTTCAAAATGCAAAAGTTGCTCGAGCAACTTTTGCAATAAATGACAAAATGTAGTTAAACTGATTTGTAACTACCCATGCTCAGTATATGACCATGGAATCAATGTTTGGATAGGGTTAATGAAATTTTGGATTGATACTTTTACTTGTAACACCTCTGTACAGATGTATGTAGTTCCATTTGCATAATTTGCACTATATTTTTGTTTATGTACAGTCCTGTACGGATTGGCATAGGTAATCAGGCTCCATGATAGTGTAGTTTTTATTTTCAGCTTTCATATGAAATAGGTAGTTTTTTTTGAAGTTTATTAGGTTTAAATTTACAAGATTTTGAAGGCTACTAGTTTGACAGAGACAAAATAGTGCTTCTAAGATAGAAATGGCTCTAACCTAGTTTTCCTCTAGTGGAATTGACTGAAACCATGCAGAAGGTAGGGTTAGGGTCAGTAGATAGGGTTTTTTTTTTTAGTTTTTTTTTTTTTGTCTCAAAGGATCTCACAGGACAACAATGAAGCCCTATGGCTGACTTGTGAAACCAGGTGAGCCAGGACAGGGAGAAGACAGACTTTGTGTGAGCACCCAGGACCTTTTGGGGAAGACAGTGGCATTTCTAGATGCAATAGATAGTCTCCTAAAAGGATTAAATGGTTGTTAGAGGTGAATCAGTGATTGGAGACAAGATTTGCAATTGTTCATGTTCACTGGTCCAGATGCCTAATTAATAGGCTATAATCTAGGGCCTGCAAGAAAGTAGGGTTTTGGGTGCCATCGGAGGTCACATTTTTGGATTCTGATGGGATTGAATGATGTCTTGAATATTTTCAAGTTTGTTTGTGGGTTCCTTTGGGGATTGTGGAAGAAATAGGCCAAAATCGGTGAAAATAGACCTACAAGGAGTTGAGCAATTAGCCCTCCTAGTGAGTTAAAGACCAATTAGATTGGTGGAGTATATTGGAGTATTTGGATGGATGTAGAATGACCAAGAAAGGGTAAAGAAGTGTATGGGGAGCCTTAGTGAGTGTGTGGGAAGATATTATATAGAGGATTGGAAATCTAGGTGGAGTTGTAGAGAAGGAAACTAAGCTTTGGGTTAACTAGTTGGACTAGTTGAGCTTAGCAATCTTGGAGTCTTCCAAGAACCAACTATACCTTGGAGGAGAATTTGGTGGAGAGGGTTTAGGAGATCCTATTTGGTGGAAGATCCCACAAATAAAAACCATTGGATGGTTGGTTTGGTCAAACAAGAACCTAGAGGAGAGGAAAGGCACTAGATTGTCAAACCCTCTACATCAGAGTGGTATCAGAGCTGGAATAGCTTGAAGATAGTGTATACCTGAAGAGGAGGAGAGTCAAGAGAGTTAAGAGGTTGACAGCATGCCTCCTAATGAAATGAGTAGGGATTCCATAGTAGAATTTGTTCAAGGCCTCTTGGAGAAGGCTTATGTGTCTAAGAAAAAGAGAAAAAAGAAGATCACTGAATGGGGAGATAAAAGTGATGGAGATGATGATAGTCAAACTAAGGAGTCATCAAACAAGGGAAAAGAATGTAAGATAGACAAGGAGAAAAAGGTATTCTTATATTCATTAAAATCCTTAAACAAGGATAGCATGGAACACATACCCTACTGCTATGGTAGCCTAAATCGGGAAGAGTTGTTAGATTGGCTTGAAGCCATTGACAATGAATTTGATTACAAAGAAATATCATAGGAGAAGAGGGTCAGCTATACTAAGGCTAGACTCAAGGGATCTACATTGGTGTGGTGGAACATGATGCAAGATGAAAGAGTGAATAGTGGGAAGAAGAAGATCGGTTCTTGGGAGAGAATGAGAATCAGGTCAAGGGCACAATTCTTTCCCACTGATTATTAAATCCAAATATATCAAAATTTGTAGATTTTAAGATAGAAGGAGATGATGGTGAGTGCATACCCAGAGGAGTTCCATAAAATAATCCTAAGGGCTAGGAGATAAGAAGATGAAATGGAGAGGGTAGCAAGGTACCTAAATGGGTTAAGACAGGGCATTCAAGATGAGATTAGCATGATGACACTAGATAGTATGGACAAATTATTTCAATTGTCTTTGAGAGAAGAGGATAAAGAAAGAATAATAAATGGCTTCCATCAAAGAGGAAGAAGTGGCAACAATAACAAAGGTTTTCAGAGAGGCAGGGGTAACTTTGGTAGAGGACAGAGCCCTAATAGACAAGAAGACAATCAGTTCATGGATAGTAGTGGAGGAAACCAGTATAGAGAATCTTTCCAAAGGGGAGGATATAGAGGTAGAGGACCACCAAGAGGTAGGTTCCAACCCAAGGGAGGTCTAATTCATTTTTCATTGGTAGGTGTTATAATTGCAACCAAGTGGGTTACACAATGGGCAGGTGTCCAAAGAAGGCTTCCTCATCTTCAATGGGGGATAGAAAGAATCAGTTAGTTCAAGAAGATGATACACAAAGTGTTACTTCTCCCATTTTCAAGGTAGGGCCGGTACTAGATGAAGAGAACTTGATGTTAAGGAGAACCTTGTTGAAAGTACCTAACACCATAGAGCCACCCCAAACAAAGAAATTATTCAAGACAAATTGTAGGTCTCATGGGAAGATTTGCAAGGTTATAGTGGACTCTGGATCCACTAAGAATATAGTGTCCACTAAGATGGGGGAGAAATTGAAGTTGAGAAGGATACCTCATACCACACCTTACAAGGTTTCGTGGTTGAACAAGGGTCAAAAAATAGTGGTAGATGAGAAAAATATGGTTGAGTTTGAGATTGGGGAATATAAGGACAAGGTACTATGTGACATACTACCTATGGATACATGTCATCTTCTCCTAGGATGTCCATAGTAGTATGATGTCAAAGCAATACATGATGGAGAGAAGAACAATTATGTTATCACCAAGATAGGAAAGAAATTCCAAATGGATCCATTGCAAGAACCCAATGAAGAGAAGCATGTGGGGACAAGTGTGATGTTATTGAGTGAGAAAGAGTTTCTAAATGCCATGAAGAATGAGAAAGGAGTCTATTGTGAAGTAGTGATCAAACCAAAGGAGGAAACTAAGGAGAAAATTTGTTTCCCACCAGAGATACAAGCTTTGTTGGAAAAGTATCATGACATAGTAGATAATGGTTTTCCAAGTGCCTTGCCACATGTGAGGGATGTGATTCATCATATTGACCTCATTCTTGGAGAAAATTTTCCAAACAAAGTAGCATATAAGATGACACCAAGCCAAAATGTTGAGATAGAAAAATAGATCCAAGATTTGTTGGATAAGGGGTTGATAAGGAAAAGTTTAAGCCCATGTGTTGTGCCAACAATACTTGCACCTAAGAAGGATGGAAAATAGAGGATATGTACAGACTGCAAGGCTATAAACAAGATCACAATCAGATATAGGTTCCCAATGCCTTAGATTGAAGACTTGATGGATAATCTTGGAGGATCTTGTTACTTTTCAAAGGTGGACTTGAAGTCAGGGTATCATCAGATAAGAGCAAGGCTAGGTGATGAGTGGAAAACATATTTTAAGACAAATGAGGGTCTATATGAGTGGCTATTAATTCCCTTTGGCCTAAGTAACATACCTAGCACATTCATGAGGCTCATGAATGAAGTGCTGGAAGAGTTTATTGGTAAGTTTGTAATAGTTTATCTTGATGATATTTTGATATTTAGCAGGTCCAAGGAGGAGAACATGAAGCATTTGGGGATGGTATTAAGAAAGATACATCAAGAGAAGTTGATGATAAATCAAGAAAAGTGTGAGATTGTGAAAACTGAACTAATTTACCTTGGTTTTGTGGTTGCTAATGGATGTATGAAAATGGACCCTGATCTAGTTAAGTCTATTTTGGAATGGCCTACACCTAGGTCCATAGGGGATGTTAGGATTTTCCATGGGTTTTCCTCCTACTATAGGAAATTTGTAAGAAATTTTAGTCATGTATGTGCCCCAATCATGAACACCATAAAAGGTGGAATCAAATGCAAGTTTGAATGGACAATAGTAGTAGACCAAGGGTTTGAAATTTGAAAAAGAGGATTGCAGAGCTACCTACACTTAGATTTCCTAATTTTAATAAACTCTTTGTGGTAGAGTGTGATGCTAGCAAGTTGGCTATATGAGTAGTGTTAAGCCAATAGGGACACTCTGTGGCATTCTTCTATGAGAAGTTGAATGAGGCAAAAATAAAGTACTCCACCTATGATTTGGAGTTATATGCCATGGTACAAGCCTTGAAGAAGTGGAGACACTACCTATTACCTAGGGAGTTTGTGGTCTATACTGATAGCCATGCCTTAAGTTTCCTAAATGGACAAGAAAAACAAAATCAGAGGCATATGAAGTGGGTAGAATCATTGCAGGCTTACACATTTGTTATTAAGCATAATAAGGGGGTTAAAAACAAGGTTGCAAATGCTCTTAGTAGAAGAGTACTCACAATCTAGGAGATACAACTACAAAGTGTAGGATTGGATGATTTGAAAGACCTCTACAAGGAAGACAAAGATTTTAAAGAAGCTTATGAAGCTTGTATAAAGTTTCAGCCAGGGTTCAAGGTGGATTTCAGTGAGTTTTTGTTGTAGGAAGGCCTATTGTTCAAAGGTCATCTTATGTGTATACCTCAGTGCTCCATGAGGGAAAACATTGTGAAGGAAAAACACCAAGGAAGCTTGGGAGGCCACTTTGGAGTGGATAAAACTTTGGAGCAGGTACATAGACATTACTACTAGCCTAAGATGCAATCAAATGTGAGGAGATTTGCAGAGAAATGTCAGATTTGTCAAAGGGTAAAAGGACAAAGAAAAACTAGTGGGTTGTATCAACCACTATCTATACCCCAAAGGCCTTGGGAGTGCCTTAGTATGGATTTTGTTTTGGGGTTACCAAATACATCTAGAGGACATAACAGTTTGTTTGTGGTGGTAGACCATTTTAGTAAGATTCCACACTTCATTCCATGCAACTAGACAAATGATGCTTCTCAGATTGCAGGACTCTTCTTTAGGAATATTGCAAGAATTCATGGTTTTCCTTTGAATATTGTCAGTAACAAGGATACAAAGTTTGTGGGTCACTTCTGGAGAACTCTTTGGAAGATGCTTGGAAATAATTTGTCTTTCTCCTTATCCTACCATCAACAATTAGATGGGAAAATAGAAGTGGTGAAAAGGTTACTTGGGAATTCGCTGAGGTGTTTGACTAAACAACATGGAAGGTCTTGGGATCATATCATAGGGCAGGCAACATTTGCATACAATGACTCCATTAATAGGAGTACATGTAAAATCCCCTTTGAAATAGTTTATGGGGTCAATCCTAGAGGGATTTTGGAGCTGAGGGATCTCAGTTTGAGGGACAAGAGGAGTGCACATGGAGAATCAATTGCAGAGAAAATGAAGGAGCTGCATGATCAAGTCAATAAGACTTTACAAAAACAAATGGAGAAGTACAAAACCAAAGCTGATAAGACCAAGAGGGACTTGAAATTCAAGGTTGGGGATCTAGTACTTTCCTACCTTAGGAAGGAGAGGCTACCCAAAGGCCAACCAACTAAGCTACTCATGAAGAAGATTGGACCACTGAAGATTTTGCATAAATATGGAAAGAATGCCTATGAAGTGGAATTGCCCCCTAATTTGGGAATATCACCTATTTTCAATGTTTGTGACTTATATCCTTATAGGGGATCACCTCCAAACACAGGCCAGTCTACACTTGCATATTTGGAGGAAGATGATTGGGTGAAAGATTTGCCTACCCCAAAACCATTGCAATTGGAAAGTGTCTTGGAATCTAAGGTGATAAAGAAGACCAGGAAGGGTAACTACAAGAAGTACTCATCAAGTGGTAGGCACTACCTAAAGCTGAGGCTACTTGGATGATAGAGCTAGAGATTCTGAAACATGGGGTCACTCTCAAAGACCTCCTAACTCAAGGGACTTGAGTTATTTTTGTCCAGGGGAGTATGGTGCAGGGCACCTCCCTATTTGATGTTTTGGTGTTATTTAGGGATGTAGGAGTTTTTGTGAGTGATAGAATAAGGTCCAAAAGGTTGGAAGCAATGTTAGTCTAACTTCATGTTTGTAAGGGCTTTAGTGCTCATTAGGGGTTTTGGGTCTTTTGACTTCAAATTGTGGAAAATTTGTCATTTTAGTGCACCACAGGTTGGAGGTATTTTTTAGGACCCTAAATATCCTATTTAGGTTCCTAGGAGTCAACATCAATCATTGATTTGACATAGAAAGTCAAAATGCTTAAAAATGCAAAAGTTACTAGCAACTTTGAAAGCTGCTCGAGCAACTTTTGCAAGAAATGACAAAATATAGTTAAACTAATTTGTAAATACCCATTATTAGTATATGAGAATGGAATTAATGCTTGGATAGGGTTAATTAAATTTTGGATTGAGACTTTTACTTTTGACACCTCTGTACGGATGTCTGTAGTTCCATTTGCATAATCTGCACTATATTTTTGTTTCTGTACGGTGCTGTACAGATTGGAATAGGTGATTGAGCTCCATTATAGTGTAGTGTTTATTTTCAGCTTTCATATGAAATAGCTAGTTTGATTTTAAGTTTAGTAGGTTTAAAGTTACAAGATTTTGAAGGCCACTAGTCTGACAGAGACAAAACAGTGCTGCCAAGATAGAAATGGCTCTAACCTAGTTTTCCTATGGTGGAATTGATTGAAACCATGGGGAAGGTAGGGTTAGGGTCAGTAGATAGGTTTTTTTTTATTTTTGGTGTTTTCTCAAAGGATTTCATAGGCCAACAATGAATCCCTATGGCTGACTAGTGAAACCAGGTGAGCCGGGATAGGGAGAAGATAGACTTTGTGTGAGCACCCAAGACCTTTTTGGGAAGACATAGTGACATTTATAGATGAAATAGATAGTATCCTAAAAGGATTAAATGGTGGTTGGAGGTGAATTAGTGATTGGAGACAAGATTTGCAATTGTTCATGTTCACTGGTCTAGAGGCCTAATTAATAGGCTATAATTTATAAGGGCCTGCAAGAAAGTAGGGTTTTGGGTGCCATCAGAGGTCAGGGTTTTGGATTCTGATGGGGTTGAATGATTTCTTGAAGATTTTGAAGTTTTTTTATGGGGTCATTTGGGGATTTTGGATGTAATAGGCCAAAATCGGTGAAAATAGACCTACAAGGAGTTGAGCAATTAGCCCTCCTAGTGAGTTAAAGACCAATTCGATTGGTGGAGTATCTTGGAGTGTTGGGATGGATGAATAATGACCATGAAAATTGTAAATAAGTGTATGGATAGCCTCAGTGAGTGTGTGGGAAGATCCTAGCTAGAGGATTGACAATCTAGGTGGAGTTGTAGAGAAGGAAACTAAGTTTTGGGTTAACTAGTTGGACTAGTTAAGCTTAGAAATATTGGCGTCTTCCAAGAACCAACTATACCTTGGAGGAGAATTTGGTGGAGAGGGTTAAGTTGGTGGAAGATCCCACAAATAATAACCATTGGATGGTTGGTTTGGTCAAACAAGCACCTAGAGGAGAGGAAAGGCACTATATTGTCAAACCCTCTACATCACATATTGTGGATATTGATGGTATCATTGTTGATATTGTTTCTTTATGAATTGATTTGCGTTTTCACATCATATGTTTCCATCAATGCCAAAGGGGGTTGAAAATTATTACTCGATGTTGTTCTGATTGTCCATACATGTGCTAGCATTAATGTTTTTCATTGATGTCAACATATTCCTACTATTGGAGATAGTTTTCCAAGTTTATTTAGTGAGATAATTTCTATAGTACGGTTAAAATATTGAAGATCTAATAATGTGATCATTCAAATTTGTTTAGGGATGTTGATAATTGATATTTTTTAAGTGGCAAATGATTGCATGATTATTTGAGAGAGTTATGATGGATTTATAACATATATATATTTTGGTTGTTCAAATTGTGATAATGTCTTAGTACTTGGATCAATATGGATCAGTTATGAAATATTCTTGGTTGGTAACCTCGTGGTGAGCTTAGGACATAGATTTGTGTCCTCAGCTTGAGTGGTTTTTGATTTGGATGCTGGTAAGATAATTTTATTTTATGATAGTGGTTTCTGATTAGTGTTCCTGATAAAAAAGAAGAGAAGTGTATGTATTATATGATATAGACATGCTCATATTGATGTCTTACTATTTCACATTGCTTGATGATGTTTCTAGATCATTTTATATTTGTGTTATTGGATCACATTGGATTATGTGATCAGATTTGGTGAATTTCATGTGGCGTGTTGATGTTCTTATGTGTTCTTGGCTGACTTGGTGGTGTCACATGCTGCGAAGGATTATGGTGTGATATATGGATCTGGAGCATGTTTTAGGATGTTTATATGGATCATTTCTATGTCTTATCCAACATACAATGGATTGAATTGAGTATTGAGATGTAATGAATTAATGTTTTGTAATTAGGTCCCTAGCTGAGCTAGTTAAAACAAATTGTTGTAAAGTGTATATTTGTAACCATTTTCAATTGTAAAAGTATGAGAGGATGAGTGACAAAGTAGAGATGTTGTGTGAAGAGGTATGAGTGGAATCTACAATTGAGGCAGATAATAGTGCACTTCATTGGAACTTTTTTGGCATATCAGAGATGTTTTTTATCAATTCATGAGTTTGGACAGTATGTCCTCTATGATTTGTAATTAGAGTGTTGTAAGACAGTGAACCTTCTTTGGGATTGAGATCCTTATTGTATTTTCTTAGTGAGATCTAGGTGGTGTACCTGAATGCATGTGCATTCTTCTTTGTAATAATCCTAATAGGGTATAGGGTTTTTAATAGAGTATATTCATCTTGTGGGTTTCATCCCCACCATGTTTTTTCCCCTAATAGGTTTTGCACATTAAAAATATTTGTGTTATGTGTTTTTTACTATGTCATAATATGTCTTTCATGGTTATCATTAAGATACAAGATTAAAGTTAATAAGTTTGTTAAAGGTTGATGATATTGTGACAAAATTGATTCAACCCCNCCCCCCCCCCCCCCCCCCTCAGTTGTGTATGTTCCTTAAAGTCTAATAAGTTGAAGTCTGTGTCCAGGGAAAAAAGATGGAAAATCCTTAGGTTTGCTAATTTCACAAATCTTTTGGACATTGTATGCTTGGTATGATTGAAAGAGATGGTTAGGATAGATTTGAGTTGGTTGAGGCATAGAAGGTTAAAATAAATAAAGGTCAAATGAGTCTTGAGACACTAAGGGTTGATAAAGACTATTTTTAACGATCATGATTTCTCTCTTAAGAGAAAATTTAAGACATTTATGAATAGGAGAAGCCACAAATTTCATGGAGGTAAGACAAGGAAGACCAAGTTTGACTCAAAATTGATTATAAGATGGGATGACAGTGAAGGTAACATCTAAAGTTTTACCACCAACTTTGACAAGAAATGAAATGGAAATAAGGTAAGGATAAATAAAACCATTGCAAGTTTTTATTATGACATCTGATCGATCATAAAAATCATGTTTCAATAGTCTACTATAAAGATGTTCTTCAATTATCACATTCACCATGAAAGTGGGATTAATAAGGATACCTCAGGAAGGAAGGCCATCAACCCTTACGACAATATAGAGGGGACCATCAAGTGCTTTAACTCTCTTAGTAGAATCAAAGGTAATTGTAATCACCCAAAAATGGTCTACAAGACTATAAGCCCCTAATCTCCACTATTCATCAAGAAACCCCAAAGCTTGATTAAATCCCTTAAGTACATATCAATCTGATTTGACCAAAATTTTGGGTCTCATTTGATTATTGCACTTCATCCTATTTAATTAATTAATTCCTAAATCCTAATGTTGTTTATAATTAAATCAACCTTATACTATTTATTTAATTAATGTCTTAGGATATTGATTAAATAAATAAGAATAGTCAGTTAATCACAAAAATGAATTAAAATTAATTATGTCGTTACAATTTGGAGGAAAATACATTAAATCATTTAATTATTCCAATAATGCATGCTTAATTCATCAATTAGTTGATTGATTAACAATTTGGATACAAATCAAATCAGTTCAGTTAACTAATTTGTTAACTAATTTTGGAAACAAACCAGTCAACTAGAAAATCAATTCTATTAAATCATCTTTCAATTTAGCAATTTCCTTTTAGCTTTGGAAGTTTCCAAAATAACTGATTAATAATTGGAGTTACTAATTATTTCAATCAATCAAATCACTTGCACATGGATTGTGCTAGTTTGGAATTAATCTCAACCGCTCTTTATTAATTGATCTTGTCTGTTCAATTTTGAGAGGATTTCTATATAATTATGCCTCTATTCTTCTGAGAAAAGGAGTTGTAAAGTAGAGAAATGTTGTCAACTTAATATATTTATTGTTAATTTCTTAATTTTTAATCATATTTACATTGTCATTTAGTTTACTTGCATTTGCATAAAATATAGGAATCTTACTTTCAATGGCTTAATCATGGATTGATCTTAGTTTAATTTTGATAAACTTGCATACCACTTAACTTAGCACTGAAATCCTTCATTTAAATAGAGTCTAAAGTCACCATATTTTCAATGATCTGAGAGAAAATATACACTCCTATTACTAGAAGGCAATGAGTCACCTTGATTTATTTATGTTTCATTACTCTAGTTTATTTAGTCAGTCAAATAATGATTCATTGAAGTGTTTGTCTTATCTTGTTAGGTCACATTTTCACACACACACACACACACACACACACACACACACACACACACACACACACACACACACACACACACACACACACACACACACACACACACTAATGAAATTATAAGATGGAGGATTAGGTTTAACCTACTCAACATGGTTGACAACATGATAAGATTCATTGATTTTGTCATTGTAGTCAATGTAGAGAGAAGAAGAAGAAGTTTGGGGAAGATCAGTGTTATTTGTTGAATGATATGGCAAAGGGTTGGTGTTGATTTTATAATTTTTCTTGGGAAGTGCCATGGATTTGTTTCCTTGATTATTGTCTCATACAATAGATATGGCATTAAAATCAATAAGATCTTGGATAAGAGTTTTCAAATAGTAACACTTTTCAGTATCATTACCAGGTAGGTGATGATACTGGAAAAAGGCTTTGCGATCAAAGTATTTGGATTGAGGTTTGGAGGTGTCAATGAGTTTGATAGGAGGAATTTTTAACAAAAGCATTAATTAACTTCAACATCACTTTATGCAAAGATTCAAAAAATTGACTGAAATTATGAGTAGGTTTAGAGACAGATGAAAAAGGAGCCGCACCTTTGGATGTTGCTACCACTTGTTCATCAACAATGTTGAATGGATTGTTGATTTTGATGAAATTTATTGGTTTCTAAAATTTGTTGAAATTGTTGGTTTTGGCATCACTCTTATCAATAGGAACATGAGCCATTGGAGTAGTGCTCTCAAATTGACTCACTTGAAGTTGATAATGATAAAGCACTACACACAATTGAGGAAAATAAGTGAATTTAGAAATAAGGATCTTATCTCTAATGTATTTTAGTAAATTGGCAATAAAAATGCATTGCACATCAATATCAAGCACATGATATGAAATTTGAGCACTCAAATGCTTAAATCTACCAATGAAATCACTTACTTTTTCTTTAACACCTTATTTACAATGCATTAAATCATTCAAAGAAATTTGAGGAACAATGTAGTTTTCAAATTGTTGAATAAAATCATTAGCAAGATTTTGAAAGTAATCAATGGAATAAGGTGGAAAAGAACAATACCATTGCAAGGATTTTTATTAAAAGGTTCTAGTACACAATTTTTCCATGAGCCTTTGGTCATGAGAGAAATCACTACACAAGGTTTCAAAGGTTTTGACATTAGTCAAAGGATCACCCTTACTGTTATAAGTCTCAAGATGAGGAATCTCTATATTTTGTGGGATAAAAACATGGATAATATCCAAAGACAAAGGAATAGCAATGTCACAATTAGGAATGTTGTGCTTAGATTGAGTCATGCAGGTGATTTTTGATGCAAAGAAGACATTATTTGAGACAAAATATTAATGGTATAATTTGTAGAAAGGATGGTAAGAGTGGAAACATGAGAAATGTTAGGAGCATTACGGGAAATTTAAGGAATGTCGGTTGAATATGAAAAAGGGATCATATAGTAAGTGGGCACACTAGGAATAGAATTATAAATAGACAATGACATTTCAACATTTGCAATAGGTGGAATGAGGCCTAAATCTTGACCACAAAACCTAATAGGCTTGCCATGGGTATGACCTAGATGAGAAATTATATGCAAGATGTTAACACCATGTTCATCATTATGAATAATTTTCCTTAATCCTTATACAATGGAAAGGACCTCAGGATTAGAGTTTTATTGACCTAGCCATTGATCAAACGTTTCAAAGTTATGACAAATTTTTTGGAATTAGATAGGAGGAACTCTTAAGGCTTCATATTCATCATGAGAAGAATGAGAAAGGTTATTCTCTATGATAGGATTAACATCATAAGATGCATATTGGTCTCATCAAGATTCCTAGGAAAGGAGAGCTCAGGTTCAAAGGAACCCATAAGTCTATGAATTCTTATAACCGAAATGCTATAGGTTATACTCAAAGTGATAACACTAGTGCACAAGGGAATGAAGAGAAATAAAAATTAAAGGAAATATGAAATCCAAAAGGAATTCTTTTATGAAAAGCACATTAACTAGAATAGACAAGTTGATTTGATTACAAAAAACATGCAATGAAGACTAGATGCATAAAATATATTAAACATGTGATAGAAATACTAACTAACACAATACATACATTGTAGATATATATGTATAAATGGATAAGAGGATCTAACACTAAATCAAAAGAGGAAATGTCATAATTCGGGTTCACCAAAATGTATAATATGAAATTTTCGTGAATGATTGATGATAGGAATATATTGGCACAACTGATGCAGAGCCTGGGAGTGTTGATTGGTACAATTTTGATGATAGTAAGAAGTTATTGTGTTTTCATTGATGTCAAATTGGTGTTGTATTTGTTGACAATGTTCTTGTTGTGATGCTAAGTCTTCTTGTAGAAGAATTTTGTGTTGCAGTAGGAATTGGATTGTGTGACCATTTTTGGAGACTCATGGATGTATCTCGATGAATTCTATACAATCACATATTATAGAAACAACAACGGAGTAAATTATGAATGATTGAAGATAAATAGGGAAGACAAAAGAACAAACAGTGATAAATAGTGAATGATTTGATTGTTCTATCATATAAGTATGGATCCAAGTGTTATGGGCATGATATGATTATCTTGACTAGGATGTGTTATTGATACTATAATCACTACAAGATTGGAGTAATGAAGGCATTATTTTAGTTGACAGAAGATCATTTTTGCATGATAGAAAAATGTTTGAACAACTTTGAGAGGTTGGTGTTAGATCGATGAGCGGTGGTGATGCAATTTGTTTCAGTGGATGTTTTTGTGATCCATGTGTTAAGGTAATGTGACATAACATATTTCAAATAAATATTTTATATGTTATTATTCAAGGTGATTGGATTTAATCAAGTTTTGGAAGTGTGTTGAAGAATTCAAAAAGGTTTGACTATTCTTGATTCAAATTGAATGTGTAGTGAATCTGAAGGCCGACAAAGACTTAAAATTATAATTAATAATTGGTAACACATTTTAGGGTTCAAGGATTGAGCAAATGAATTGTAATGATAAAATTAAAATGTATTAGGTCATGTCTAAGGTGGTGGCCACCTAATGAACATGTAATATATTTATATGTAAATCAATGCATTATGCAAGTGTGGATCATGGATGCGAAGGTGCGATCAACTGAAGAGATAATATTGTCAGCAAGAAGCAGAAGTGTTGTGCTTAATTGGGTCTAAAAAAGTAGAGAAAGAGTGCTACACCCAGATCATTGTACTTTTTGAATCCTAATAGGTTCTGTAAGAAAATCCCTTACCATGTAGATCCTAACATGTCTTGATTAGTAAATCCTTTAACTAGGTGGCTCTTTAATTATGATTTAAATCCTCTAACAAGGCTACTCCCAATAGGGTAAAGTTCCTAATAGGGCTAGAGGAAAATCCCATGGCCGGGTGAATCCTAATAGGGTTTTCTCCTAACAGGGTATCATTGTAATCTCTTGATAGGGCGAAGCCTTTAATAGGGCACATTTCAGAAGAGTTCAAATAATTGTGAGTAGTAATTACCACTATGGTTTTTCCCTCTAACCAAGGGTTTCAATGATAAAAATATTGGTGCCACTATTTTAAATGTTTGTATGTTTATTTAAGCACTTTCTTTATTATTTCATAAGGTTTAAAGTTGATGAATGTTCTTCATATGTTGAATTAATTGTAAAAAGTTCTAATATGATAAATTACTGATTCACCCCAACTCTTAGTAATCTTGGACCTTACAGCATTAAAAATTTGTATTAGAGCTTTGGTCCTCTTTGTGGTAATTTTAACAGGTTGAGGAAAATATCTGATGATGAAGAAGGAAGGTACTAATTTCACAAGAGGCAACTACACAATATGGAGTGACAGGATGAAGATCTATTTGAAAGGCATGGGGCCAAAATTCTAGAATCATGTGGAAAAAAATATATAGTTCCTACTGGGACTCTTAGTGAAGATAAATTGAAGGAGAAATAGGAGAACATGCAAGTATTGGAGGCTATAGTAAGTACTCTAACTAATACTGAATATATTGATGTACATGGACTTGAAAATAATTATGAGGTTTGGTAAAATTTAAAGCTAATAAATGGTGGAGACATACATGTGCAAAAAGATAAGGTAGACAATTTGAAGGGAAAATATGATGACATGAAAATGGTGGAAGGTGAGAACATTGCTCAATATAGTCAAAGGATAAAGGAAGTAGTTGGTGCTATCAAAGATACCAGTGGTAAAATTGAAGAAGGTGATGTGGTAAGTAAAATGTTGAGAACCTTGCTACATTCTTTTTCCATAAGATTTTCTTCTGTAAAAGAATTGAGGAAATTTGATACTATTTCTCTTGATGGATTGATTGGTAAGCTCACTTCTTTTGAATTAAGTAAATATGACAATAGTATGCCTGAAGTTGAAGCAAATTTTAAGGCCTCTTTTTCATTAACATTAGAGAAGAATGGAAAACAAATAAGTCATGAATCAACCTGCATATCACATTATTATAGGTAACTTGAATCTATCTTGGATGAAGAGAAGAAGCAAGAAGAACTTGAAGTATTACTTGGAAGAAGACAACCTAGAGGTAATGATAAGTATAAAGGAAAGATACCTTTGAAAAAAATTCATGTAAAAAGATAGGACATATTTCTGCCAGGTGTCCTAATGGTGAACAGAAAGAGAAGATCAAAAGATTAAAGGGAAGAGGAAAGAAACAATGCTATGCTACAGTAGATGAAGGTATGAATGATGAAGAATACAATTACAATGATGAAGAAGTGGTAGTATTTGTTGTAGTGAAAGAAGAAACTACTGGAGATGAGAAGGAATTATTCTCACACATGGAACATGGAAATGTATGGGTTATTGATAGTGGGTGCTCACATCACATGACCAATGACAAAAGTAATTTTATAAAGCTAGATGAGTCTGATGGTGGTGTGGTTAGGTTTGGAAACAATACACCCTACATGGTAAGAGGTAAAGGTTCAATCTTTTTGAATTGTAAAAGCAATATTGATGATGTCTCTTTGGCTGAAGGTATTACATATAACTTGTTGAGTGTTAGTCAGTTGAATAAAAAAGGTTATCATTTAGAGTTCAAAGGAGTTATGTGCAAGATATTTGGAAGCTTGGGAGATCTAATTGCTACTGGAAAATAAACTAAAGGTAACTTATTCCATCTTAATACTACTGTTAATAGTTGTTTGGTTTCTAAGGTTGAAGATAGTTTGATGTGGCATAGAAGGTTCTATCATATGATTTTTGATAATTTTATCAAGGATAGTAAGTCAAATGTTGCTAGGGGATTGTCACATCTTGTTAAACTAGACAATATAATGTGCAAGGAATGTTAGTTGGGTAAGATGACTTGTTCTACTTTCAATAGTAAGTATTTTTCATCTAAAAATATATTGGATTTAGTACATATTGATATTTTTCATCCTATGAGGACAAATAGATATCATGGTGATTTAAGTATTTCATGTTGTTTATTGATGACTATTCAAGAATGATTTGGGTGACATTCTTGATGGATAAATTTGATTCTTTCTTTAAGTTCAAAGTGTTCAAGGCACTTGTTGAGAATGAAATAGGTAAGAGCTTGAAGTATTTAAGATCAGATAGAGGGGGAGAGTTCATCTATTGGGAGTTCATTGAGTATTGTGAAGAAAATGAAATCAAGAGACATATGTTAGCACCGAGGAATCCTCAAAAAATTGAATTGCAAAAAGGAGGAACAAAACTTAGTTGACGTTGCCAAGAAAATGATGATTCAAGGTGATATACCTAAGTCCTTTTGGAGAGAATCTATTAGCACTATAGTATACACAATGAATTGGGTAAAAGTGAAGAAAAGAACTAGTAAGACACCTTATAAATTATGGTATGGTCACACACCTAGTATTAAATATTTCAATTTTTTTTGTAGTAGATGCTATATCAAGAGAGATGATTTCACTGGCAAATTTGATCCTAAGATTGATGAAGGTATTTTATTGGGATATTCTACTAAAAGAAAGGCCTATAAGTGTTTTGGTTAAAGGACTAACAAGATGAATGAAAGTGAAAATGTGAAGGTAGATGAATATCTAGAGAAATCTGATGAAATAAGCAAGAATGAATTAAAAATGTCTAGGAGATTGTGTATGTGCAACCTGACGTGCAAGATATAGTTGAACAAAATAATGAGGAAGAATTGGTTAAACTGGTGGAACAAGAAATAGAAGTACCTAGACCTGAACCTATTATTCCAAGGTATGTAACTTAGTTGAATCATTCTACTAATCAAATCATAGGTGATAAAGATGCAAGTGTACAAAAAAGAAGGAAAATCGGGGAAAGTAGATGTCTAATTTCAAAGTTTGAGCCTAAGACCATGAATGACGATTTGAAGAATGATTATTAGATAAAATACATGGAAGGGGAACTTGATTATATTGGAAAGAATGACACATGGTCACTTGTTCCTAGACTAGTAGACAAGAATGTGATTGGGACAAAGTGGGTTTTTTAGGAACAAACTGAATGGAGAAGGAGAAGTGGTTCATAATAAGGAAAGACTTGTGTGTAAGGGGTTTTCACAAGAGGAAGGACTAGACTATGGAGATACATTTTCTCTTGTAGCAAGACTTGAAGGGGTAAGAATTTTACTTTCTTATGCAGCCTATAACAAGTTTAAATATTTTTAAATGGATATCAAATATTCTTTTCTAAATGGGATTCTTGAAGAAGATGTTTTCACAGAGAAACCAAATGGATTTACATTGACAGAGAACAAGGACATGGTGTGCAAGATAAAAAAGACACTGTATGGACTAAAACAAGAACCTAGAGCATGGCATGGGAGATTACACTCTTATCTCATCAAGAATTATTTCATAAGAACAAGTAAATTTAGTAATGTGTACCTAAAGGTTTAAGGTAATAAGATACTTTTAGTTGAAGTATTTTTGGATGACATAATTTTTAGAGGAAATGATGACACAAGCTTCACATTTGAAAAAGAGATGAAGAACGAGTTTAAGATGTCACTGATAGGATAAATTAAGTTCTTTATTGGACTGTAAATTTCACAACTAAAGGATGGTATCTCTATCAGTCAATCCAAGTACATAAATGAAGTATTGAAGACCTTTGGAATGGAAGATTCTAAGCAGTTTGGAACCCCATGGTGATTGGATGCAAGCTATCTAAGGATGAAAAGTCAAGTGTAGTAGATGCAACTCTATACATATCCATGATTGGTAAGTTGCATTATGTTGTTCATAGTAGATGAGAAATTGCACTAGAAGTTGGAATAGTGGTCAAATTTCAAGATAATCCTAAGGAATCTCACATGTTAGCAGTGAAGAGGATATTCAAGTACTTGAAAGGGATAAAAGACTATATTCTTTGGTATGCTCACAAAGGTGATTTCTCTTTGAGTGTATTTACTGATCATGATTGGACAGGAAACATTGATGACATAAAGAGTACAAGTGGAGGACCATTCTTCCTAGGAGGAATACTTGTTTCATGGACAAGTAAGAAGAAAAATTTCATCTCCTAATATATTGTAGAAGCTGAGTATATAATAATCTCTATCAATTGTACACAAATTGCATGGATGAAGTAGGTCCTTGAAGGTATCAAAGAGAAGGTAACTGAACCTGTGACTATATACTATGATAATAAAAGTATAATCAATATTTCAAATAATCCATCGATGCATTCCAAGACTAAACATATTGTAATTAAGTATCATTTCTTAAGAAAGAAAGTGCAGGAAAAGGTACTCAAGTTGGAATATATGCCAACCAATTAGCAAATAGCAGATATATTCACTAAACTATTACCTAAAGATACTTTAGATTATCTAAGAGGTAGTTTAGGGGTTATTCCCCTACCTGAATGATACTAAGATTTTATTGTACAAGCATCAATCCAGTGGACTTATTTAATATCTTTCACTATTGGATTGATGTTAAAGGGGACTACTCCTTAGGGGGAAATGGTTAGAGGAAAAGGAATATATTGTCATAGTAGGTGACCTATGTTATTTATTTTTCTTGTTTATCCCTTGTATACTTGTAGCTCAGGTATATTCCTCTATAAGCCCAAACACTGATTCAACAAGGAAAAGAAAAAATGTTCAACAAGGTCCTTAAACCTTCTACACTTTGAGGTCCACAAACTAGGGTGGGTATTACCTATCATCTCACTTCAATATTCAATAGTATCACAAATTGACAAGCATATTGGAAGAAACATAAAATATGTAAATGGTAAAATATTTTATAAAGATTGATGAGAACGACACATTCTAACATACCAGATGAGTGCCCTATCCAGTGGGTATGGAGTCACTCTAAATGAAAAGACCCTTAACAAAAATATACATCAAATGTAAAACCTGCAAATGATCTCTGAACTTGACTATGCCTTACATACTCAATTCACACTCTTGGAAGCAAATGTAATCATCTAATTTATTACAATTATTTATTCACTAAAACTACTTTAAAGAATTTAATTATCTCTGAAAGAAACCCTAAACTAGTTAGACCCTCTGCCTTATATAGTGATGGATTGAGATGTCCCTGAAAACTAATCCAAATGAATACAAGAACTAAAACAAAGACATTACCCATTAAGATCTCACAAATAATAGGAAGTTACAGACATATATTATGCTAAAACATCTAAAACATTCAAAATAAGTACCAAAGAAACCATTGGTAGTCTTAATCAAATATGTAGATCTTACAAGCCTTATATAGCATAAAAATCCCATCCTTCAAAATGAATCAGAAAACTCTAATTATGCCAAGTAGACGTCATGAGTTTGGACCACCTTAGGGAAAAAAGAAACCCTAAAACACAACCACCAAAATTATTGAACCAATCCAACATTAAGGCAAAATAGATAGGGAGCCAACTAAGGTTACAAAATATCTTCAAATATAATTAGAACCCTTAGTCATCACCATTTGATATTCATGAATCCATAGTCATCAAAACTCTATCCTTTTAGTACCTTACGGCTACATAAATGCGACCAAAAAGAATAGGCCTATTCATCAACCTCTCTGCAACTTGGAAGACGACACCATGGCCAAAATTCCCTTTGCACAGGTTTGAAATTTCAAATAATACTAGCCCCAATGGTCACCATAGTGTGGAAACACTATCAACAACCCAGATTGAATCTCATATAACAAATTTAAAACACAGTCCCCGATCTTCCCTTTACTATGACCTCCACGTAGCACTCCGGTCCTACTTGACTTTCTGGACATGCATCAACGAGTTGTGAACCCATGATGAATAACCTTCATGTATCTTCGTATAGAGGTATCACACCCATTGTTGGATGAAATTTAATTTTAATTTCCTTTACCTCTTAGGAATCATGGACCCATGACATGATCTAGATACATGTCGCAAAGGCATGATTCTACAAAGAATAAATAGTAGGCATCTTTTGATCAAGAAATCACACACACCATTAGATTAACTCTAATCTAACCACTCATTAAATTCCTATCAAAGAACCTAGCCCATGATCTCATATGGCTACATGAAAACAAGGCATGATGTCATGGTGAATAAACTTTGTGCAACTTCCATTCACTAGATTATGACCACCATTAGATGAAATCTACTTTGGCCATCCTTTATCCATTGTGCCACTTAGGGAAGATCTCTGGGTAGACACCTTTCAACATAGAGTGATCCTGTGATGGACAAAAAATGTGCATCTTTGCATCAAGGCATCACACCTACTGTTAGATAAAAAAAAACTATTTGATGATTTATTACCCTTTATCCTAACCACTTTCTACATGTCGCAAAGGCACATTTCTATGAAGAATATCTTCCATGTAGCTTCTGATCCTAGAATCACGCCAACTGTTTGATCAACTTAGATCTAAACTGACCTTATCTTGCCACTATCCTTAAAAATGTTAACCCCACAACTTGAAAATGGACACATGGAGCCCATGCGTGATTCCTTGAATGGTAAAAAATGACCAACTTGTGATCAAGGAATTACACCTTCCATTGTATTGAAAAAGGATTGCTCGACACTTGGGATAAATAAAACACTGCTGGGAGTTTTAAACATAGGAAAACTTAAAGCACGGGCCTCGCTAGCACTTAGGAATTAAAAGGGATGGCCCTATGCAAGTGATAAATTAAGGCACATGGGTAAATAAAACCTAAAGTGGCCCAAAAAAGTAATGCAAGTTTATAAAACATGAGATACTTATTTAAACACCATGGAAGATCTAAGACTTGGAACCAAAGTCAAATAGGGTTTAAGAAGAAGGTTCAAACATTGCAGAAAAAAGGAAGGAACAATAGCATGGTAACCAAACATTTTCAGTCCTAATTGTGGCTCCGACTGAGGAAGGTTGATCACAACATCAAGACTAGAACACCAACACTCTGGGATGCAAACCAAAACTTAGACCAAAACCCTAAAACTATATATATATATATATAAATATTACTGCACATGAAAAGTGAATTAGGATAAAAATGGCTTCAAATACTATCCATGCACAGACAAGTCTTGGAATTGACTAGTAGAACTTTGCAAGAAATAAGAATCTTTCCAATGTCAATCCTGCACAACAAATGGTTCCAACCATAAGGAATAAAATTTTCCATGCCTCCCTTTGTCTTCTAATCTTGCATTACATTGGAGCATCATGTCATTCACATGAAATTTCCTTTCTAATGCTCTCTTTTCAAATAGATACTTGGACTATTTCTGGATCTTCTGATTTTGCAGTTTTGCTTCACTCTTGATCTCATCCAACTCCATCAACTACAACATTATATTTTGCATTGGCTCTATTACTTCTACGTGTTCATCTTGGATGAAATTGTAGAATGACAATAATTTTTTTAATGGTAATTTAGCTTGTGTTCTATAAACCATCTCAAAAGGGGATACACCTATAGATCTTTTTAAAGTTATCATGTCATCCCATAAAGCTAACTTAAGCTTTGAATGCCAAGACTTTTTGTTCTTCTCTAATGAATTCTTGATAATCTTCATAATTCTCATGTTACTTGATTTTTCTTTTCCATTCGCCTGTGGATGATATGGTGAAGAATAAGAAACCATTATACCATACTCTTCACAAAACTCCTTGAATTATTGGGACCTAAAGCACATAACATTATCCATAACTAGCTTATTTGGCACAACAAACCTAGTCAAGATGTTATCTATTAGGAAATCAATGACCACCCTACTGGTTTCCCTCTTGGTTGGTATAGCCTCAACCCATTTTGTGAAATATTCAGTGGCAACAAGGATCCAACTATGACCTCCAATAGAATTTTTAGAAAATTCTCCATTAAAATCAATGCCCCATTGGGGAAAAGGAAAGTCAATTGAAACTGGATTCAAAGGAAAAGCCCCTGAATACATTAGCTTATATCAAAACTTCTGACAAGATTCACACTTCTGCACAAATTGATCTGTGTCCCTAAAAAAACAATCCAATAGAAACCATCTCTAAGTATCTAACATGGAGTTGGCTTGGCAGAATAGTGCCCTCCACATACACCACTATGTGTTTCTTTTAATAATTTCTCAGACTGAGCCCTATCTAAACAAAACAAGAGAACTCCATCTCTTTTTTTCCATTATAAACCTCCCTGAATTAACACATATTTATGAGCCTAAAGTCTCAGATTCCTCCTTTGATTTTATGTCATATTCTTGATACATTTGGTATTCTTTAGAAAATATACAATATTAATATACCATGGTTGCATTTCAATGCTAGTTTTCATTTCATTTGTTTGCAAATTATTTACTTGGATAAGCTCCATATTTGTATCTATCATAAGCTTTGCCAACCCCAAGCCTCTAACTAATTTGGTAATCTTGATCTCCAAATCAAATTCTTGTATTCTATTGATCCACCTACACCTCTTACCAGTAACCTCTTTTTGTGAAATAATGCCCTTAACAACAGCATGAGGTACATAATAAATTACCTTGGAACATACCAAATAAGGCTTAAAAGCCTTAGCTGCCTTAACCAAGTCACAATCTTATTTTTCCATAATTTCATAATTTAATTTGGTTTCCTACAAAGACTTGTTGAGAAATGCAATAGGATGTTCAAATACTTGTTTGTCCTTTTGTAATAAGACTAGAACAATGGTATGCAATGAAGCAAAAGAGAAAAAGAGAAAATGGCAACTCATAGTTAGGATATTTCAAAATTGGTGCTTCCTGAATAGCCAACTTAATTCTATCAAAATCTCACTAAGCTTATTCATCCCAACCATACTTAACACCTACCTTTAGAAACTTGACAATAGGTTTTACAACTTCTACAAATTTTACAATAAACATTCTTACAAAATTTATCTTTCATAGGAATTATTTTACCCCCTTGATGTTCTTCGGAGGAGTCAACTTACTGATAGCCTCAATCCTCTCTGGATCAATTCTCACTCCTTCTTTGGACACTACATGACCTTGGAATTTTCCTTCTAAAATAGAAAAGTGGCACTTCTTTGGATTAAGAGACACTCCAAACTCCAAAGCCTTACCAAAACATTTCTTTAAATTCCTGCAATGGTCCTCATCTTTCTTTGAGTATGTAGTGAGATCATCCTGATAAACAACCATAATTACATTTATGAAATCATTGAAAGCAACATCCATTTCTCTCTAAAAACTGGCCCCTGAATTCATGAGACCAAAAGGCATTCTTACATAAACATAATTCCCCAGTGGGGTAGTAAAATCTATCTTGAACTGCTTTGATTTACTAACCAAAATCTTATTGTAACCTGAAAAACCCATCCATCATGGATAAAATGTCACATCATGTAACACTTTGTAGTATAGCCTCCATATTAGGCAAGGAATAATTATCCTTGAGTGATGCTAAATTTAGGTTTATGAAGTCAACATAAAGCCCAATGTCTCCATTATTTTTTCTAACTAGCACAAGATTTGAAACTCAAGATGAATGCCTTATTGGTTTTATAATTTGAGCCTTCCTAAGTTTCACTAGCTCTTCTTGCATTTTTGGTGCTAACAATGGATTTGTTTATCTTTTCTTCCATCTAAAGGTTTTCACATCAGGATTTAAAGGAATCTCATGTTGAAATAAGTCCTTTGTGTAGGCCTTAAGATCCTCATATGACCAAGAAAAAGCATGCTTGTATTTCTTCAATAAACTAATCAAATTTTATTTGATGTGAGGGGATAATTTCTTCCCTATGTATACCATTTTAGGGATTTCCTCTGACTCAAAATTTATCCCCTCAACACTCTTCATTTCAACATCATACCTTTTAAACAAGTGACTATCTTTGTCACTGAAGATGCCCTCAATTTGAACCAAACCCTTAGGTATTACATTTGTTGGCAACTGAACAACCTCAGTGCTAAAAATAGTTTTTTATCATCTATGATTTCAACTAGAGCATTAAAATAAATTTTCTAGCCCTCATAACTATCCATACATTGAATGAACCTAACAATATCATTGTCATCCTCAAAATCTTTCCAATTACATACATTATCAGGAATAGTAGGCCTGATCTTAGTTTCAATGGTATAAATCCAAACCAAATTTATATCATCATTTTTATGGATACACTTGCAAATAAATTGGCCATAATGTTCTTGGATCTTTCTACCCATTCAATTGAGAAAGCATCAAAAAATTCTATCTTATCCCAAACTGCATGCTTGTATAATTTTAACCTATCATTTTACACAACATACATGGGTCTAATTTGGGAAACTACTAACTCTGAGTCCCCAGATACTCTTAACAACTTTATACCATGTTTTAATGCATCCTCTAAGCCTAACAACAATTCTTCATATTCTGTAGTGTTATTTGTAAATTGGAAAGCTAAGAGGAAAGAATACTTAAAGTTGTACCTGATGGGGAAATAAAGACTACACCATCTCTAGATCCTTTGTTAGAGCATGCACCATAAAAGTACATTTTCCATATCTCATCATGATGTGATTGTGACTCCCCCACAATTGGGCCCTCATTCTCAACTCTGGACCTGTCTTGCTCAATCCTAAAATTTTCCATGTCAACATTTATGAAACAATTCAACTTCCTTGGATACCTTCTCTCAATTATCACTAGAGCATGTGGCTCTTGATATAGCTTAACATCACTCTCATTGATAGGGATAGCAGCATAAGAAAGGTCAAATTGCACATGTCCTCCAATAGTTGTTTCCCACTATCTAGATAACAACATACCATAATGAGGTTGTGTATCAACCACAAAAACATCCATTTTGAAATAGCCTCAGGAAAATTAAAAATCTTGACCTCAATACCCTTTAAGGTTCCAACCACACGTAGCTCTCTATTATCCATAGAGAAACATCTTCCAAAATATGTCTCAACCCTTAAGCCCAACTCCTTCATAAAACCATAAGGCATTACATTTTTTGCAACACTTGAATCTATCATACAATATTTTATTAATTGGTCATTTATGAGAAAAGTCACATAAAAAGGGTCTACCTAAGAAGGCTCCTAAGTCATAATTTTCCCCACATAAATTCTAGGAGCTTTCTGCTCCTCATCGTCTCCTTTTTTTCTTGATGGTCTTTGTAATAGGGAAATCATCATCAGGAATACTTTTGAGTAAAGATAAATGAGCCTCTTTTTTCTCTTTTATCTTCAACATCTCAATCAAAGGAACTGAAATCTTCATCTAAGATAATGTATGCTTCATGTAAAAATCTGGAAAACTAAGGACATCCTCACTGGAGTCTTTACCCTTTCTATCCATGGATTTCCCTATTCTTTGATCAGTAATGGGGGTACTTATTCTTGGATCCAAAATATTATCTTTATTTTGAATTGAGGGCTCAGGAGAAATTTCTTTTATAAACAATAAACCAGGCATTCCCTAATCTCTATCTACTTTCCTATTTCTTAAATTGTAAGTGCGCCTAGCCTGAGAAATTACAAAAATAGTGAGAGATCTCACCTCTTCATCACTAGGTCTTCTTAATTGAACATGTTCATTATTTTCATTAGCAACATTGATAGTACGGTGCATAACATCATACGATTCATCACTCTCTTCTCTAGGATATGTCATGAACATATTGATTTGAGGTCTCTCCCCCTCTTCATCACTTTGTTCATCCTCATTCTCACTTGATCTTGCTAAAGCTTGTGCAAATGCACATTCAAGAGGAGAATGTGGCATATTGAAGGACACACACCAAGAAACATTCTCTAAATTGTGTACATTGTTCCTCTTCAATGGGTCATGATTTTCTCTATTATTTGTACCACTTGTTCCTTCTGGTATAGGTTTACCATCCCACCAATTTTTCTTATAAGGCATGCCCTGCAATCTATAAAACTTATCAAACCTCTGAAGATGTTGTCTATTATTCGGAAAGCCCCTTTCATTCTTGTCCACCTTAGCAGTAAGGTTTTTGATTGCAGTAACCAGTTTGTCAACTCTGTCAAATTTATCTTCTTCCTTGGGAAATATTTTAGGTTGACCCTTAGGATCTTTCAGTAACCTACCATCTTCTCTCTTCCCAAGTTTACCTGAAGCCCTTCTATTACTTTCTATACTAATAGCCATCTTGTAGGCATCCCTCAAAGTACTAGGATTTTTATCTCTTACAAGATAGGAAAAATTTCCATCTACTGCATTGCAGTTTGTAGTAAGACACATTTTCATCTAACCTTAGCACTGGGAAGGGTCTATCCATAGCCTTCTAAAATTTTATATTGAATACAATTACATTGTCATTTTGAAACTTCTAAATGTTATTGAATTCATTCAACATAAAACTAGAGTTCACCTTGTCACCATATTGTTCTTTAAAATAGTGTGTAAACTCATCCCATGAACTAATACTAACATTAGCTAATCCATGGTACCAATCTTTGGCATATTCAATTAAGGATTGCACAAATAGATTCATGAAAATATCCTCATGCTCTATTTCATAATCATTCACCTTATCAGAGAAACCCTTTAGATTCTCTTCACCAATTATTACATTATTTCCACTAAACTTAGGAATTCTATCCCTTATTTTGTTTGGAAATATATTTGGTTGGCCTAGAATATGAACAAAAAATAATTGTCTATATGTCTCCAAATAGATGGGTCTTCTCTGAAAACCACCCCTAATATTTTGACCACTTGTACCAACACCTTGGTTTTGATTTATAGTACCCTAAAATGAACTAGATCCTAGGATATTATTACTAACTTTTCTTCTCTACAACTTAGGACCTAATCCAGTGCTACCTTGAGTATTACCGTTAGTAATAACTACCTTAATATTTGTAATAGACTGCAAAAAGGCAATTTACTTCTTCAGTTCTATAGTAGTAGTATCTAACTCTACTTTTTCTAACTATTTTGCAATATCATCTTTTATTCTCCTAGCTCTTTCTAAATCTATGTCAAGTAAAGACATATCCTTAGATGCCTTTACTGAATCTTTGGGTTCATTAATTTGTACACCAGTAACCTTTTGTTTACCATTTTCTAATATAGGGTTACTTGTACTAACTGAAGGAGGATCTTTTAAGGAAGCCTGAGCCCTTTGTCTTTCATTTTCCCAATCCATAACTTGTCTGATCACATGATCCTGATCCACATCATTTTTCATTAAATAACTCTCCTTCTCCCCACATTCCCTCCTCAAGGCATCCAAATCACCAAATATTTCTCTATTCAAACCTTTATATCCTTGATCTAAGCCTTGATTCATTAACTTAAGCTGAGCCAACTGTCTTTGCAAGTTCTCATTTTCAACCACAACCATTATGATCTCTTTCTCTTTATCCCTTTCCATTATTTTTCTTAAAATCATTTGTTCCTGTATTTCTCTCCTTAAGGAATCATTATTTTAAAAAAAATCATCAGGATTAGGTAATGTAATATTAGAATTTGTAGAATCTTCCAGGTTTATAAGATCTAAATACCTTTGGTTCATAGCCTTCTCTTAAGGATCATCTTACAAAAAAGGTTTATTCCATATATTTTGGGAAGAAGTATCCATATTCAAAGAATTTATAGGTCTAACATCCCTAATAATCTTCTTTTCATTATCCATTCTATACTGAACCTAGGTCACATCCTTCTGCTGAGATACATTTTATTGGACAAGAGTATCAAATCTGTTGTCAAATAAGCCTAAACCATTTGATTTAGTACTTATAAAAGAAGAAGCACTCCCTTCTGGGAAAACACCCAAGGGCTAACATAAAAGTGAAGCCTTAGGCTTCCAAGAACTTACACTACTAGACTCTGTCCTTTTCGACCAATTTATTCTACCAAGATTTTAGAGCCCATCCTCAAATTCAACCTCTAGATGTTCCTTCATATACGCTCTGGTGTTTCTCATGTTGTTTATATCTTGAACAGAAAAGGCCTAAAATAAAATTGTGATTTCAACTAAAACACTAGCCAACCAAACTCAAAGTTTCAACCCCAATATTTTGGGGAAATAAAAATATGTAACTTGACCCTTAAATTTTGCAAATATTAAAGGAAATTATGAAATGAACTTATCTCTTAGTCCCCAATAGAGTCTCCATTTCTGTTTGTTATTTTTCTCGCTGATCCCTTTTATACCTGTGGGTCAGGTATATTCCTCTATAAGCCCAAACACTGGTTCAACAAGAAAAATAAACCCCATTAACAAGGTCCTTAAACCTTCTACACTTTGAGCTCCAAAAAATTAGGTGGGTATTACCTATATTCTGCCTTCAATATTCAATAGTATCACAAACTGACATGCATAGTGGATGCAACATAAAATAGGTAAATGGTAACAGATTTTATAAAGATTGATGAGAACCACATATTCTAACATACTAGACCAGTGCCCTATATAGTGGGTATGGAGTCATTCTAAATGAAAAGACCCTTAACAAGAATATACATCAAATGTAAAACCTACAAATGATCTCTGAACTTGATTGTCTTACATACTAAATTCACACTCTTGGAAGCAAATATAATCATCCAATTCACTAGTTCGATCCTCTTCCTTAAAGAGTGCTGGATTGAGATGTCCTTAACAACCAATCCAAATGAATACAAGAGCTGAAACAGAGATATTACTCATTAAGATCTCACAAATAACAGGAATTTATAGACATATTATAGTAAAACATATGAAACATTCAAAATCAGAGCCAAAGAAACCACTGATAGTCTGAATCAAATATATAGAGATTACAAGACTTTTGTGGAATAAAAATCCTATCCTTACAAATGACTAAGAAAAATCTAATTATACCAAATGGACACTATGAGTTTGGATCGCCTTAGGAAAAAAAGAAACCATAAAAAACAACCACCAAAATATGGAAACCAAGTCAACATTAAGACCAAATAGATAGGGAGTTGACTAACGTTACAAAATATCTTCAAATTTGATCACTATCCTTTATCCTAACCACTTTATACATGTCTCAAAGGCATTTTTCCATGAATAATATCTTCCCTCCATCTTTTGATCCTGAAATCACGCCAACCGTTTGATCAAATTAGATCTGAACTAACTTTATCTTGCCCCTAGCCTTAAAAATGTTGACCCCACAATCTGAAAATGGACACATGGTGCCCAGGCATGATTCATTTAAGGGGAAATAATGGGCACCTTGTGATCAAGGAATTACACCTACCATGGGATTAAATAAGGCTTGCTCAACACTTGGGATAAATAAAACACCACGGGGAGTTTTAAACATAGGACAAATTAAAGCATGGGCCTAGCTAGGACTTAGGAATTAAAAGGGATGACTGCGTGCAAGTGATAACTTAAGGTATGTGGGTAAATAAAACCTAAATGGCCTAAAAAATTAATGCGATATTATAAAGAACATGAGAGATTTAGGGTTTAAATACCATGGAAGATCCAGGACTTGGAACCAAAGTCAAATAGGGTTTAAGAACTAGGTTCAAACATTGTAGAAAAAGGAAGGAAAAACACCATGGTAACCAAACATTTGTAGTCCTAACAACCTATGTTATGCATTTTGAATTATTTTCAAAGGGGTAGAAGAACCTAATACGGGTATTGGGGAGATGAACCTGGTGAAGACTTAGAGGGAGAAGACCAGGAAGATCAAGAAAAGAAGTTTGGTGCATCATCTAAGGGGGAGAAATTGTTATCAGATCAATGTGGCATTGGCATCAATGTCAAAGAGGGATATTATTGGCATAACTGATGCAAAGCCTAAGAGTGTTGATTGGTATAGGTTTGATGATAGGAAGATAATTTATTGTGTTGTCATTAATCTCAACTGGGTGTTGTATTTGTTGACAGTGTTCTTTATGTGCTGCTAAGTCTTTGTGCAAATGAATTTTGTGTTATAGTAGTAATTGGAGTGTTTGATCATTTTTGGAGACTCAATTATGTCTCTAGATGCATTCAGTATAATCACAAATGCTAGAAACAACAATGGAGAAATTTATGATTGATTGAAGAGAAACAGGGAAGACAGAAGAACAAACAATGGCATACAGTGAATGATTTGATTGTTCTATCAAATCAATATGGATTCAAGTGTTGTAGTCATCATATGATTATCCTTACTAGGATATGTTATTGATGCTATGATCACTATAGGATTGGAGTACCACAAGGAATTGATTCAGTTGATATAAGATCATTATGTGCATGATAGAAAAATGTTTGAACAAGTTTGAGCAGTTGGTGTTAGATTGGTGAGCGGTGGTGATGTGATTAGTTTCAATGGATATTTTCATGAACTAGGTGTCAAGGTGACATGGAATAATATATTTATAATGAATATTTTCTACTTCATTGTTTGAGGTGATCAAATCTAATCATGTTTTTGAAGCGTGTTGAAGAAGTCAAAAAGGTTTGATTATTCTTGATTTAATTTGAATGTGCGATTTATCCAAAGGCCGACACCGACTTGAAATTGTAATTAATAATTGGTAACACATTTTAGGGTTCAAAAATTAAGTAGTAATGAATTGTAATGATAAAATTAAAATTTATTAGGTTGTGTCTAAGGTGGTGGCCACCTAATGGACATATAATGTATTTATATGTAAATCAATGCATTATGCAAGTGTAGATCATGGATGTGAAGATGTGGTTGAGTGAAGAGTGAATATTTTGATGTTTATTTGGGCACTTTGTTTATTTTTGCGTAAGGTTTGAATTTGATGAATGTTTTTAATATGTTTAATGAATTGTGAAATGTTATAATATGATAGATTACTAATTCACCCACACTCACTAATCTTGGACCTTATAGTATTAATAGAATGAATATTACTCACCAAGTTATATTATACATTAGGAATATCCCCAAAGGATCACCCTCAAACCAATGTGATTATAACAACCAAAAAAGGATGAAGGGATGCCAATGCAAGACATAGATTCAAGGATCTATTTTTTTGAAGAATATGAAGGATATATTGATCTAGTGTTAATTGATTGATTAATATATAAGTGAATTGATAGAATTGATATTATGATAAAGGAAATGACAAAATACAATGTATGATATCAAGAGGAAAATAGGAGGAATGAACTCGCCTTGAAGAAAGAAGAGGAAAAATGACCTTCATATCTGAATTTGACTGTCACTGGGATGTCAGAATCAGGTGAAGCTCTAGATTTGGGACTCTAATGTCTGTAATTGTCTTCCATGCAAATTTCAGCCAAAAAAGTTAAGGAAAAGGTTGAGAAAGTCAAATTCATCTTGGAGAAGGTTGTAATCATAGAACTAGTCCTTTCTAGTCCAAATTTGATGAAAATTTTTGAGGATCTGCAACAGGTTCTGAGACTCCCAAATCTAGATCTGTGACTCCTAAAATTTTTCCAGCACACAAAAAAGAAGGGGAAAAGGTTTTGGAAATAGTTTTTCTTTTTTCAAACCCCTATATAGGAATTAACCTTGAAATGAAATTGAAATTGCATAAAGGAAAGTAATGTAAACAAGATAAATTTTAGATTTACCTTGCATGAAAATCCTACTTGAATGGATGTAAAAATTAGTAAAATCCATGAAGATACTTTAATGGATTCTTGTATTATAGAATCAAGGATGCCTTCAAAAATGGATGAATCTACACTTGTGAATCCTAGAACTTGAATGAATGTATACTTGATAACCTTAATGGAGAAGGAGAGAGAAGGGTGAACACATGGATCTTCTTTCTTGCTTGTGAATTCCTCTTCTTTGCCATCATGAGAGAGAAATTTGCATCAATGAGAGAATATTTCATTTTTTTGAATGGAGCTTGAAGAAATAGAGACTTGGAAATCCTAGATTGGGTGATTGCCTTTAAGTCTTGAATCCACCACTTCAATTGCACAACTTGAATTGATTGAGAACTTAGCTTTATTGCACTTGATCAATTAATTGCTTGCATATGGATTCAATTTCAATGATATAATATGATATTATGTCAAAATGAGAGGACAAAGTCCCCTTTAATACTCATTTTGGGATTCAATTTAACTCCATCTCAACAACAGATCTACAAATTGGAAGATAGCTCTACCATCAATCCTTGAACCAACTTTGGGGTGAAATTTCTAGGACAAGGTCGACTTGGACAATCTAGTCCAGAACTATGTCGACCAAGCTAACCTAGTTAAGGAATAGGTCGACCTAGCCAACATAGTCCAGGTAATTTTGCCTCAAAATTTCTTGGAACCTAGCAGAGTGTGATAGAAAGAAAATGGAGATATTATAGGTTGCTGGGATCAAGAAAAATGATCATTTGGACCTCAAAATCACCAAAATAGGGTCTACAATGTCTTAGAGCCTCCAATTATGAGTGCTAACATTTTAGGATGGTACACCATCAAACATGGGAATTGTCAATTTGTACATCATTCGATCTATCTCAAAAGGTTAAGCTCTATACCAAGGAACCAAGCTATGATACTAATTGTTGAATAGTATGAATAACTGAGAGGGGGTGAATAATTTATTCACAAACACTTTAAAAAACCTTTACTATTTCAGTAAACTCACAAACTATACAAATGATAATGATAGTTATATTATTATTAACTTTTGTTCTACTGGTAACCACATCGAGCAATTATAACAATTGTAAACATGAATGAATAGAACCACCAACACAAAGAACACTAGAATTTATGTGGAAATAGAAATTAGGAAAAACAATGTAAAAAATAATTCTCACAAAAAGAAAATTGGTTAACACTCATTAACGTGATTTTTACAAAGGCTCACTATCATTTTCTCGCTAGATTTTGTTTAGTACGGTTGGCTCACTGCTAATTAGACTAACTACTCTGAAATATGAAAGACTCACTATCAATTACAAATAGGTTCACTACCAAATGGACTCACTACCATAATACAAGAGATGAAAGAAAGAATCCACCACTAAAGTCACTATCAACAATTATATTCTATAATATAGAAATGATATATAATGGTTTTATAGAAATTACATCAACTCATATCAACAAAGAGATCTTTCACTTCACATATTCATCACAGACAAGTAACCACACAAACAACTAAGAATGTCACTTCCTTTATACTCCTTGATTCCATTAACCAAGTCAGCCTAAACTGATTTGAAATAGGTTACACAAATAACTTCAACATGCTACACAATCTCTAAGATCTTCGGTATGAAAGGATAGAATCTACACATTACAATTGCATCGACTGAAACATAATGAACACGCCCAAGATAGGACTGATGCAAACCAAATGCTCCACCATATGTTTTACACTAAAATTGCCATCACTAACAATAACATCTTTTAGTGAACACTTCAACCAATACACCAAAGGTATCGGTACACATATCAATTAATACAGAAAATGAAGTGATTATGGATATGTTGACATCAATGATAACCATTAATATAACATCATGAATACCATCAACTTCACATTCTAACAAGGTAGGAAAAAACTGTATTTTGGGGCTTGGAGTGTGATCCTCTAGTAGGGGCTTGGGATTCAAGCACATAGTAGGGGTCTCAAAGCAATGCCCCTAATGGGAGATGTTGGGGAAAATAGCTATATCGAGGGGTTTAAGGGGTAGCACCCTTGAAGATTTTTTTTTGCTATTATCTAATAGAGGAGTTGAATATTATTTTTTCATGTAAACCAACCTTTGTAAACCATCAAAAAGACCTATAGATAAGGTATTCCGTCATGTGAAGGATGTCTTATGATATTTTTCTCATCATTAGATAATAGAAAATAAATGGACAATTTTGTCTCTTGTGGATGTAGCCCACATTGGATGAACCATGTTAAATCTTTCTGTTTTTGTGTTTTTTTTCCCTCTCTTATTCTATATTATATTTTAATGTTTTTTTATTTCTCAAGTCTACCTTATAACGCCAAAAATGTTGTTACTATACACAGACTATCTATCTATACTAAGTTTATCCTTGTAGAAAGGGATATGTTGGTTGGTCTTTTGGCTTGCTAATTTATCTTTTGCATTTATCATTTTATCCTAATAATTGGAGCTTTGATCTTTTATCTTAATATTCTATTGAATTTAGTCTTTGCACTTTAATCTTTCATCTTTTTTTTTCCTTATATGTTTCACCTATTCTAAGGAAGCTTATAAAATCCTTGATCTTGATATCATGGTGTTCAGTGAGGAATAGGCCATGGTATTTTCTTCTATTCTTATCTTTTCCATATTTTTTTCACCTATTCCAAGGAAGCTCATGAATCCTTGATCTTTATATAATGGTGGAGAGTGAGGAACCAGGGTATGGTGATTTCTTAAATATTGTTTTATCTTTTATTTTTTATTTTTTGCTTGATCACTATTTTCTTGTGCATTGTTTGAATTATAAACACTCGATGATAACACAAAGGATAACAAATAGTAGAGCACATATCCATCTAATTTGTATAACTTGTTATACACATCCATTCTACATGTCCTCTCAAAGCCTTCCATATTATCCTATCATATCCTATCCACCTCATAATTTCCCTTATCCACTTCACTCTACAGTCATATGTTTACCTTACATTTGATCGATGAGCTAACTTCCATAATATTCCATTTAGTATAATTCACACATCATTTGTGAGGACTTTTCTTACACATTTATTTTTTATATTTTGACATGAAGTCACGTTCAAGTCAATCTATCAAGGAATAATCCATCCATCCTTTCATCCTTCATTTATGCTATCACCAGGGTATAATGATTCTAGTATCTTTCTTCTTTCAAACAATGTGATAAAAAAAATTATCTCAAAGAGAGGAAAATTGTAGATATCTAAAAATGGATGCATTTTCATCTTGTCATGTCACCACCTTCACTTTCCATATTGTTAAGATAATTATTTTTAATTAGTGAACTAAGCTAATATTTCCTCTTTCAACTAAACAATCTTACCACTAATTAATCTTTTATCTTTTTCCTCTAATATTAAATTATTTTCAATCATATATTATTTTATTACCCTTTTCTATTCATAATTAAATTTAAAAAATTATTTGATTAATTTTATAATTTTATCTTAATATTAATTAAATATTTTTGTTATTTAATTAATTTCCTACTCATAATTAAATAAATTGAAATATTTATTCAATTTTCTCACTTTAAATAGAGAATCAATATTTAATTTATTTCCTCTATGCATTTAGACTTTTACCTTACCCCTACACCTCATCAATTAATGCCAAGTATAGATTTACCCTCTCGTTATTTTTCTCAATTGATGATCTTTCAATTTAATCCTCACAATTGCTCAAATGTGATATAAGGAAATATTTTAGCATTATTCTATATATTCCATCTACTTCCTGAAGTCTTGTAACAGTGAAATTTATATACTCTTGTTTGTTTCCCTTATATTTTGGGCTGTATTTTCTTTTAGTTTCTTTTTTCAATAATAATTCTCCTCTAGGTACAAATAATACAGCTGAAGCCCATGCTCTGTTTGTTGGATTAGTATTGGAAAAGCAAGGTGGCTTTCATTTCATTCAGGTGGAAGGTGATTCCATGGTTATTATCAATGCCTATATAAAATGAGAATCACACAATTGGAAGTTAGCATATATCCTTCAACAAATTTGGCATCTGCTAGACTCTTTTAAAGGGGTTTATATATCACACACTCTTCGTGAAGGAAATGCCTTGGTAGAATACTTAGCAAATTTGGGATGTGAAGGTTTGGAAAATGATGCTATAAATCTAAGTGGCATCATCAGGAAGGATATTGAGATGCAAAAATTGTTTGTAATCGATAAAAATTAAATTAGGGGAGTAAATGAGTTAATTTTGATGAATGTTATGGGGGATGACATGGACTAGTGTTTGCGAATGTCATGCCATTAATGCATACAATATTATAGACAACATGTAGTGTGTGAAGTAAGATTATCATATTTATTATTGGCATTGCCCTTAGACTAGTACAGAGTATCTTAGATTTAAAGTGCCGCTATTTTAGCTCACCTCACGCATTGGTACCTTGTAGTAGAAAAAATGGTGCAATTAAATGTTTACTTGCAATAAGCCCAGCCCACCTCACGAGCTATCACATCAACAACAGATCACTATTATTCATGCCATGAGGTTTGTTGCCACATGAACGTTTAAATTACTCTCTTTGTTAGTGTGTTAAACATATGGAGTCTTGGTTTAACTTGAAAGTGTGCAGAGAGGTTTGAGCCACAGTATCGGATATGTCACCGTTTAATGATGGAGATTTTATTGGATCTTTAGTATGCCCTGTTATGAATACCTCATTAGGAGGAAAAGATATAAACTACATCTATTCTATAATTATTATAGTATGTTTGGTATGCAATATGGCGCTCACTCCAGTCTCGTGCCCACATTGTGATTCATGTCTGTCTCAAAATTATAGAGTCTTTCTTCTTCTTGGGGAAACATAGGTTCCAATTCCTTCTCGGATAGACAATAATCTACTCGACTCTATTTTTGTGTGCCATTCTTTGGTGATTCACAGGGCCATTCAAAAGGTAATTGGGGAACATGTGTTAATTCTGAGATCTAAGCAAGTTATCTTCCCTTCGCAATTAGTGTCTATTTTTATGTTCAATTCAATGGATTTGCTGCAGTCTATCCATTTATTGGTGCTAATTGCAAATAAGGTGGTTCAACCACAATTCATCATGGACAACAAGATAATGTTGGCTCTACACAAGTATGACCTGTGGACAAGTTGCGATTTTGTGGGAGTTTTGTTTCCTCAGCATTTGTTGTTGGCCAAAAATGAGCATATGATGGTATACGACAGTATCAAGAAGGCATTGGAGTGACATAGCTTCTAAATTGTAAAATCTACAATACAAGTTGTGGCTAATGCACTAGGTAAGGAGCTTGAGGCTAATATCAGAAGAATTTTAAGTGCCATGCTTGACCTTCTGCATACCCCCAATATTCTCCCACGATCACTCCTTCAGTTGACGATTCCAACAAACAGAGTAGAGTGAACATTTATTTTTTCAACTGTTTTGGATCTTAATTTTCCATCTTTAATGGGCACCCCTCCAATTGAAGGTAACAATCTGCAAGAGGATTTGTCTGGTCAGACTTCATGTCATTATGACGTTTGGGTTACAGAAATTCCCAATGCTCCTCCATATGGTTGGGAGGAGGTTTGGGGTTTATCTCGGGGACATATAGTCATTCTGCAAAATGAATTTGTGGACATAGAAAAATGATTAATAGTTAGCAGGATTTTGAATTTTTGGATCCTCTTTGAGTTGTCTACGATCATTTTTGTTAACGACTCATTTTTGGGTTCGTAGTTTGTGAGGTTGGATTTTTGTATTGTGGATATTTTTGGGGGTTAATTGTGAAGTCTTCATTTTACATTTAGTGGAATTTAGGTTATTGGATAATGTCATATATCTAATGTTTATATGATACTTTTTTGTAATCAGTTAGGTTTTCTATAGGAATGTATGCTTTGCATATTCATATGTATTGTACAAGGATTCCAAGTTTTCTTTACTGGTTCTTTCCCGGATGAGTCCTCGAATCAGGTTATAAATAAATATATATAGTGGCAAGTCCACTTTTGATTAAAAAATAATAATAATAATTCTACTTGTTCCAAATTTGATCATTGAAATTTATCTCATGACATGATCCTAGTTTCTACCCATTATTCATCCCCCCATAATAGACACAATGAATAGATCTTGTATTTTCTTACATCAAATATGATAATTTAAATTAAATATTCAAAATTTAATGTTAAATTTATATTTGCATCAAATGTGTGGGTGCAAATTAAACCTCAAAATGTTTCAATTCAAATATTAAATTTAAGCCTTACCAATTCCCTCTTAGTAGGTATTGTGTGCTAACCTAGCAATACTACATGCTTGCCTATTATTTTACTCAACTCATAGTTTTTATATATGTCCTCTTAATGGCTTGATTATTCACACTACAACCCCTACTTAGTACTTCATTGGATAGTGTCTATTGACACCATCTTCACTTTAGATGAATGTATGTTAACTTGATGATAATCAACTCTAATTATCCATTCCTTGCAAGTTTACTTCCATAAGTTTAGGTTTAAGTTCATAATATATCATCCATGTACTCATATTTTACAAACTATAACATCACTATTTATGGAACATAATAAAGTAATTAAATTTCACTAAAAGGTAAAATGCTAATAGGAATGCAAATGTGTAGAAGTTGAGAAATCCAACTTCACAACTCGCCAAGAACACCTGCATGCAAAATACCTGAAGCTGAATAGTAACATGTGAGAAAGAGGAAAGGGTTTGGAAAATATCAGTGGAGTGAGAGAGAATTATTATTTCCCAAAAAATTAAATACAATAATTACAAAAGCAGCATATAAGGTGAGAAACCCTAAAGCCAGAGAAAGCTAGGTTTGTTCATTTAATAATTAATAAAACATATTAATTATTATGCACCTACAAATGACAAGCTTAAGTGAATAGAATAATAGTTAGCTTTAATAATTAAACTGAAGTGATTTAATTATAAAGGCAAAATGCACTATTACTCAAACACCCCCCCTTAAGTGAAGATCAGGAGGAAACTAACCTAGCATAGCTATGAAAGCAAAAGAAATGGGTCCCGGCAACAAGGCCTGATTAGGTACCCAACTACAAAGAAATCTCTATAAACCAGGGAAATAGAGAAAACCCAGTGGGAAAAACTATACCCCAAAAAGAGATACAACAACATGCTAAAAAAAAACATGAAGGAAGGAAGGCCTCAACAAGACCCCCCGAGGACAACTTCTGTCACCCCAAGCATAGAATGCAACTCAAGATAGCACGGAGATGCAAAGGGTTTGGTGAAGATGTCAGCAACCTGTGCGTCAGTGGGAATGAACTCCAAAGTGAGAACACCATCCTAAATCTACTGACGAATGAAATGCATATGAAGCTCAATGTGTTTAATGCGCTGATGCTCCACTACGTTGCGGGAAATGTGAATAGCACTCTGATTATCGCACCACAGAATAGTGGGACGATCAGGAGGAAATCCAAACTTAGTCATCAACTGTCAAAGCCATAAAATCTCCTGACTAGCATGCACTGCCGCTCTATACTTAGCCTCTGTAGATGAAAGTGCTCGAGCATTTTGCTTCTTGCACGACCATGTGATAGGACTAGAGCCAAGGCAAAAAACAAAGATAGAAGTAGACTTCTGATCATCAACATCACCAGCCCAATCTGAGTCAGTGTAGCCAACAATGTGAGGAGCCCCTGATGTGTAGTGAATGCCATACATAAGTGTGCCCTGAATGTATCTCAAAATACG
>MU225706.1:1642431-1663895 GCA_018584345.1 Thuja plicata
GAAAGTGAAGAAGAAGATCTAGATGAAATAGAAGCACTTATGGCCAGAAGAATACAGAGAGGCAAAGGTAAATACAAAGGCAAGTTACCACTTGTATGTTTTAATTGTAAATAAATTGGACACTTTACTGCAAGATGTCCTAACAGAAGAAAAGATGACAGAAGTGATGACAGATCTTTTGAGAAGAAGTCTGACAGAGGTGATAACAAAGATTATAGAGGTTACCGATGATCAGAAAGAAAGGATACCTGAGACCACAAGGATAAAGGCAAGAAGGATAGCTACCTAGCTTCTTGCAAAGATGAAGATACTGACACCGAACCTAATGATGACATCGAGATGGTATTTGTAGTTGTGAAGGACGATTCAGATGAAGATGAAAGGTATGAAGAAACTGCAATCATATCTAAGGTTATTAAGAATGATATCTGGATTATAGATAGTGGCTACACTCACCATATGACCTATGACAAAGAAAATTTTAACACTTTTGAATACTATAATGGTGGTACAGTAAGAATGAGAAATGATACACCTTGTCCAATTGAAGGTAAAGGAACAATAATGATGAATAACGTGATTAAATGTGAAAATTCTTATTGGGTTAAAGGATTGACTTATAATATTTTGAGTGTTTCTCAGTTGAATAATTCAGGTCACAAAGTAGCATTTGAGAACAAGAAGGCAAAGTTCTTCAATGAATCAGGAAAACTGATTGGTATCGGTGAACAGACCAAAGGTAACTTATTCTATCTGAATGATACTAATCCCACTTGCTTAATGACTATAAATGAAGACATATGGTTGTGGCACAAAAGATTGTGTCATGTGAATTTTGACAACATGATGAAAATAAGAAAAAGAAGTGTAAGAGGCTTACTAACGATGACAAAGCCAAACAACATCATTTGCAAAAATTGTCAAAAAAGGTAAAATGACAAACTCTAGTTTCAAAAGAAAAGCCCATACATTTGATGATATTCTAGAATTAGTCCATACTGATTTATGTGGACCTATGAGGACAAAGAGTTATTATGGAGATAGATACTTTATTCTCTTTGTTGATGATTACTCTAGAATTATAACAATCATGTTTCTAAAAGAAAAATCTGAAGCATTCAAGATGTTTAAATGGTATAAAGCTATGGTAGAAAAAAAAAGTGGTAAGGATCTAAAATGTTTAAGATCAGATAGAGGAGGAGAATTTATATCAGATGAATTCACTAATTTCTGTAATGAGCATGGTATAAAAAGACAGGTTATTGCACCAAGAACACCATAGGAAAATGGGATTGCTGAGAGAAGGAACAGATCAATAGTTGATTGTGCAAGAACACTAATGATAGAGAAGGACATCACCCAAATCTTCTAGAGGGAAGCTATTAGCACTGTTGTTTATACACTTAACAAAGGACAGTTTAAGAAGGACTGAAAGAAGACTCCTTATGAGCTATGGTATGGTAAAACACCCAATGTAAGTTACTTCAAAATATTTGGTAGTCAATGTCATGTCCTAAAAGATGATAGAAATGGAAATCTTGACGCCAAAAGTGATGAAGGTATTTTTCTAGGATATTCTACCAAGAGAAAAGCTTTTAAATGTCTAATCAAGGCTTCTAACAAAATAGTTGAAAGTGCAAAAGTGAAGATTGATGAATTTGTAGAAAAGAATGAGCTGGAAAGCACAAAAGAACCAGAAGAATACAACAAATTTGTATATTGTGAAGAACCCATAACTCTACCCAAGCAACAATGCTTAAATCCATAACAATAGAATGTTGCAACCGACGGTCAGAATGTTGTTACCGACGGTCAGGATAATGATCAAAATAATGTGCAAGGTAATGAAGATCAAGCTGATACACAAGGAGTTGTACCTGTACTTGCAAGATATGTAAGAAGGAACCATCTAGAGGACCAGATCATAGGAGATAAGAAAGCTCGTACAAGAACAAGAAGTAAGTCTTTAAACTTAAATTGCTTAATTTGTGAGTTTGAGCCAAAATCTGTCAATGCTACACTAGATAATAAAGAATGGATAAGTGCTATGAATGATGAGATTGAATCGATTGAGAAGAAAAAGACATCGTCACTTGTGCCAAGACCAGATGAAAAGAATGTCATTAGTACAAAATAGATATTCAGGAACAAACTGAACGAGAATGGAGAAGTCACAAGGAATAAAGCAAGACTAGTATGCAAGGGGTATGCACAAGAGGAAGGTATAGACTATGGAGAAACCTTTGCACCTATTGCTAGGCTAGAAGGAGTAAGAATAATACTTGCTTATGCTGCATATCAAGGATTCAAAGTATATCAAATGGATGTCAAGTCTACATTCCTAAATGGAATACTTGAAGAAGAGGTATACATTGAACAACCAGAAGGGTGTGTGGATCGAGACAAGAGGAACATGGTACGTAGACTTCACAAAGCCTTGTATGGATTAAAACAAGCTCCCAAAGCCTGGTATGAATGAATTCATTTCTATCTAATAAGTATTGGATTCATAAAGACTAGTGAAAAAAATAATCTTTATTTGAAAGAAGATACTAATGCTAACACTTTGATTGCTGAAATATTTGTTGATGACATCATATTTGGAGGCAATGATGTGCTATGCAAATCATTTGCTGATGAAATGAGAAAAGAGATTGAGATGTCTTTGTTTGGAGAAATCAAGTTCTTTCTTGGTCTATAGATAGTGAAGGTATTTTCATTACATAGTCCAAATACATCAAAGAGGTCCTGAAAATATTCAAGATGGAAGATTCCAAACTTGTTGGAACACCGATGGCTACTAGATGAAAATTAACAAAAGAAGACAAGACAATAGAGGTAAATCAGAATCTGTACAGATCAATGATAGGAAAACTCATGTATGTTGTACACACTAGACCAGATATTGCACATGTAGGAGGAATTGTTGCTAGATTTTCTGCTAACCCCAGGGAATCACATATGATTGTTGTGAAAAGAATTCTAAGATATCTGAAGAATACTAAGGAATTTGGCTTATGGTATAGAAGAGAAGGCAAATTTTAACTAAAAGTGTTTACTGACACTGATTGGGTTGGAAATCTTGATGACCGAAAGAGCACAACTGGAGGATCATTCTTTATGGGTGGCAAACTTGTCACATGGATTAGCAAAAAGCAAGGATGCATCTCTCAGTCTACTACAGAAGAAGAATATGTTGCTGCTAATGCAAACTACTCAAATATTGCATGGATCAAATAGTTACTAGAAGGTATGCATATGAAGATCACAGAACTAGTGATTATCTATTGTGATAACACCAGTGAAATAAACATTTCCAAGAATCCAGTCATGCATGCAAAGACTAAACACATTGCCATCAAGTATCATTATTTAAGAGAACAAGTTAAAGAAAGAGAGGTGATACTTGAATATGTGCAATCAAAAGAACAATTGGTTGATATCTTCACCAAGCCACTGCCCAAGGATACATCTGAGTACCTGAGAAAGAGACTAGGTGTCAAACCCATGTCTACCAGTCAGTAAAGGACTGAAGGCTACATCAGCCATATATTATTAGAATATCATTCATGATTGATGTAAGCAAAAGATGAACTTCAAAGCTACATCTATATACAGAAAGGTATATATCATAAACGAGCACCAGGGCATATTGTTGTGTTGATGATGGATAAGGGAAATTCAAGGAATATATTATGCATAGAAGAAAATAATTGTTTAACATAAATGTCAGATATTTGTAAAATATTTGTTTGGCATTGTTGTCAAAGGGAGAGAATGTATCCATATTATCATCAGAAACTATTCATTATCAGATTAATCCAAATAGGGAGAGATCATATCCATAGGGAGAGAATTTGTATAAAAGTTACAAACAAAAGACAGAGACATCAAAGAAGAAGAACAGTCAAAAGAGAGAAATTGACACAAACAGACGACACAACACATCAGAAGAAGAAACACAGAAAGCTATAAGAATCAAATCTAAGCTAACACAGAGCTTACTGACGGTCAAACATTTTTTATTAGTTATCAAAACAAACTATTTGGTAATTTGATGAATCTCAACAATTGTATTTCATATTGTATTAGAAATAGTATAGTGTGATAATATAGTATGTTTCCATCAATGCCAAAGGGAGAGATTGATGACATGTAACTGATTGAATGTTTGATAATGTTAAGTTGAAGATGATGCAAGACATTAAAATAGTTAATGATTTTTATTGTCATTGATGTCAACTTGATATCATCTATATGGTCATGTACATAATGCCAAAGACTTCAGAGAATCAATGGAACAATGATTATAATTTTAGCAATACATAAAATTCAAGTATTCACTAAGTGACATATCACACCGACGGAGTGTACACCATCGGTAAAGGCAGAGAAAAAGTTACAATGATGCCCAACAAGTAGAAGAAACTGTTTCCCGATGAAGTAGAATCACAGGATGCCCGACGAACTAAAAATAGAGTTGACTGATAGACGGAGATCCCAAAGCTAACTAGAGTTACACCGATCAAACTGGCAGTTGTCACCGACGATGAACTGCAGAATTGACTGATGGAATAGAGACTTCAAAAAATGACAAAATATCTAGCTGGCAGAGCTTTAAGGATAGACTTAACTAGTTTTATTTTTTATTCAACCACAGTTAAGTAATTGATTTAAAGAAGATTTATACAGTTGGCAAGAAGATAACTATGAGATAAATCAAGAGTTAAAGCCATAAATCAATTTGGCTGGATTGTTTTTCACGCCAAGAATCAAGAATCATGAATCATGAATTAAGGAATATCATGTATATATAAGAGACAAGCATAATTATTTTCTGTATGCAATCAGATACATGAAAGGGGAGTGAATAGAAAGAAGATGCTGAAGAGAAACTGGTGAAGGATAAACTTCATATAGTCATGATCAATCAAGTTGAGGGAGAGCTAAAGAATTTTGCTGACACCGATGAACAGTGAAGCATAGCATCACAGAGTAGAAAGTGTGGAGCACAAAGGAATTGAATTGATACATTGATCAGAGAGGTATTGTACTTAAATAGATCTGAAAATCTACAATTCAAAGTTGCATTAGAAATAGGTCATAGTGTTTTAGTTTAACCATTAAAGCATCAAGTCTCTTAACAGAGCAGGACTTAACAGTCTTCTATAATTGAGGTATATCCTAACAGATTACCAAAAAGTTTGATTCATGAAATTAGCATTGAACTTGTATAAAGCCTATTGACAGCCTAAGAAGGAGGTTGATTCAAGGATGGTAGCAAGATTTTCCTAAAGCCTATTGACAGTCTAAGAAGGAGGAAGATTCAAGGATGGTAGAAAAATAGATGCTAGATACTAAGTGACAACCTATATGTATTAAATCCTCTAACAAGGTCGCACTTAATAGTGTGTTTGTAACCTTTAACAAGGTTGGCTCCTAACAGGGCTCACTTCAAAAGAGTAAAAATTTGGGGTACCGGTCCCAGTGGTTTTTTCCCTTAATAGGGTTTCCATGTTAAAATTCATGTGTTATGTGTGTATGGTTTAGTACTTTATTGTTTTACATTTTACATATGCATTTTTGGATTGATTGGAATACTCTGCATATTTACTAAGTATCGGTAAATAAGTTTTACTGCTTATTGGTAATCAAGGAGAATAAGGACAGACAAGGTAAACCAACAAACAGTTAATTATTTCAAGTATTTCAAGGCATGCATCTTGTAGGGACTTAATAATATGAGGTGTATTTATTGGTGGATTAAAGTTTAAAGGATAAATTTTTAAGGCCACTGATTCACCCCCTCCCCCACCCTCTCAGTTATTACTAACAATAGGAAACAGTTACTCTAACCAAATAGACTTTAGAGAATTTCAAAAGAAATAAGATTGTCTTAAAGTTGCATAATTGACATATTTAAAGTTCCATAATTGATATATATAATGCCTTCTATTCAATGCAGAGTTCAATTCTTTTATCATTTAAAATCACAAATCCAAAGTCTAAGAAACTTTATCCACCTATTAACGATAGGTTTATCAGAAAGATTAAATGAGAATGAAGTTTATTCATCATTATTTGAATTATATTCAAATATATTTTCTTGATCAAAATTTGATGCTAATCTTTCAACTAATATTCATGGCCACATTTGCAATCATAATGCTTTAATCACTTCAATATTTAATTAATATTTCAAACCGATCTCAACACAAAACATGTTGCCACCTCTCCATACTATACATGCATAGAACTAGGTTTCTTTGATACCATCTGAAAGTGGGAACAAAAATTATTATATTATTGATTATCACAGAGAGGGATATGATTACCAATGGAAAATGTAGGTAATAAGAAATGTAATTGTCATAAATAGTTAATGTGGAATAAGATCTATGTAGAATTCATCTTTCAACAATGTTTCATTGTTTAAACATCAATAGTTGTTGGAAGGCACTACTCACATACAAGTTGTTAGACTAGAGAAATGATTATTAATGACTATCATGAAACATAATTTAGATCCTCAAAAATATTAAGCATTACTTAATACATAAACAATGATGAATTTGTCATATGGTATAACATAGGTTGCCTATATTTCTTACAATAGTAGACTGAGCCTCGCCCTCATCCAAAAATAAGTTGTAGTCCATTAATTTGTCATATGACCACAAACACTTAAGCCACAATCATGGATATCCATATGGGTGAATTAAGCTTCATGTATATGTTAGTCAAGGCAACTTTCTATGACATGAAATGGAAGAATCTAAGAGAAAAAAAATGGCAAAGTAAAATTTGGGCTATATATTTTGTCAAATGCACAGTAATCAGAAATTATATTACTCAATTTGAAACCCTTAACACAAAAGTTTGATTATTTTTTAGCAAGGGATAGCCACTCCACCAATACTCTAAGGTTAAACACCCAACTGATAATCACACCAAGTGGGACACCATTTACATAATAGAAACTAATGTTAACATAAGCAACAATTGACTACCATCCTGATCCAATGGTTTCTCCTGCAAGCTAAAATGTGTTATACAGAATTGTTAGTGATAGTGAAGAATATACAAGATTCTTTCCAAAATTAAGGATTTGTGTTTTCATAAGATCTAAACTACTAGAAAAGAAAAATAAAAACCTGAGAGAGTTGGTTGCACACTATTCACAAGAATAGTGAGTGCCAACAAGTATGCCAATTTGGATAATGCCTCAGTAATTATTGCACTCTATCTAAAAAACAAAGCAAAGTAAAGGTGTAATGAATGGGAATCCAAAAGAGAAGACTGATCACCATAGAGGTTTTTACTACCACAATCACAATGAATTTTGCACTCTCAAGCTCATTCGCAATCCTCGGTCTACTAGTAAAAACTAGTTAACCATCACCAAATTATGAAAATTGGAACCTCTTATTGTTTGTTGTGTATATTTTATGGAAGTTCAAACTTACCTAGTGGCAGCAAGAAATCCCAGTGGTATCATCACTTCAACTCCATTGATGTTCATGCTAAATGAGAAACACAAAAAAAGTCAACACATGGCTTCTAGTACATGCAACATTACTGCTTGTAAAATATAGGAGGAAACATATCAGACTAGACTAAATGGAAAGTGAATCCATCACATCTTGGGCATTTTTGAGGTGCCCAATTAGTACTAAGTAATACAATATTTCCAAACTATTCATAAAAGCACATAAATTGTAGAGATTTAGTAAAAGGTAGGCTGCCAATTTTGACCAGGCAGAACTTGAACTTGAGCTCATGTCAATTAGCTATAAATATGAAGTTGTAGAAAGATCAAGTGATATTTGGGTGTAAATTAATTGTGATATCAAAAAACCAACAATGACAACAATAACATCATAGTAGAGAAAATATTAACTTTCTTTTACTCCCTCATGTGCCACAATATTTTTTTTTCAAAAACTGGGAACTAAAAAGGATTTTATTCCTTGAAAAATATTGGAAAACAAAAATAAAAAGAAATAAAAATAAATAAATAAATAAATATTACCCACTACATAGGCCAAAGCATCGACAAATGATTTTCTACCTTCTCGGCTGAAAGCCATCATGAAATTTATCCACTCAGATGAAATAAAAAAAAATCTTATAAATCTACCCGTAAGCTTGCTAAAATCAACCAAATTGGTGGCTTCTTACAACACAAGTAATTCAAATAAATTTTTATTTATCAATGTATAGCTATGATTACCGAAGTAATCGACTAGAAAAATAAAACACAGCTATCCTCAAAACAATTCTCCCCTTGAGATACAAATAGAACTCTAAGTTCTTAAAGCTTGGAAATTAAACCACATGGGTAATTTAAGCCCATTAAATTCGAAATACAAAAGCTTGTACAAATATAAATTCATCCTTACATATACATTCATTTATAAGTTCACATTCATTTTTCTCTCTATATATTTTGTGTATATGTACGCACATACATATATGTATGTATGTATATAAGATTGGAAAAGAACAATGAACTAGACTTAGGTTCTATTCAATTGAAAGTTAATACTTGGTCTTAACAAATTTTGATGACATTTATTGAATTGACACAATACCTGAAATGACACAAGGTATTGTAAAATAGTGAACTTGACCAAAAACCATAGGTGACATGAACCTATGTGATAGTGTTGTTGATAGAACTCAGAGTCATAACTCACTTGTTCTCTTAATTTATAGTGATACTCTACCTCTCTATCCTAGAGAGCGAGGTTGATTATTCTAAATCTGATTTAGCAATCATAACAGTAGTTATCCCATTACATACAACATCATGTACATTCAAACAAAATAATAATCACATACCATTAAGCACTAATTAAAAACATTGAAATCACATACTCATTTCAAAACATCTATCTAATGTAAATCCAATCTCACATTCATATTTACCACACATTAACATAAAAGTTACAAGTATTGGTAATATTATAAAATGAGTTGTAACATATATCCCTTAATAATAATCGTCATTGTCGATGACTTAAAGTATCAAAACATGAGGAAAAACAAGAATTTCTCAACTATTAAAAAGAGTAAACAAATGGGAATGTATAGGACCATGAGCAGCCAAAAATTGGAGATGTAACATAAATGTTTTCTCCATTTTCCTAAGAATGCAAAAATTTATATTGAGTTTTTGGTTGGTTTGGGTGTTAGTACATGCAGCCATGGTAAAATCCAAAGCATAATTGATATCATTTAATAATGCATATTCAATCATATCAGATATTTATTACTAATGGATATCTGATATGTATCCATCAATCTTAGTTATCTGATATAGATGAATATTTGTTATAATTTAAAAATAAACAAAAATACACACACACACACACACACACACACACACACACACACACACACACACACACACATTGTACCATACTAAAAGGTAGGCACCCTTAATTTGGTGCTCATTTTAGCCCCATTTTAGTATGTATGGGTTCCAACATTAATTACATAGTCTCCTAACACTTATTGGACCCTTAAATAAATATTATAAGTCCTATATTGATTCTGTTTCTTCAAAAATTTAGGTTAGCCCTTATTTCTAAGTGTGCTCCCCTATTTTTCCTCCAAGCAAATAATTCATTCCATCACCTAGGCTCTATATCCCTATTTGCGGCCTTCATGACCTATGCCGACCTCACATTGAGCTATACTCATAAATCTCACATCTACCCTATATTCCTAGCACCCTGACCAAAATTTGGAGTCATTCTCCAAGGTATTTATATTGTCATTAGCGACATGTCCCCATAGATTGGGGCCCAAATTTGGCCTAGAGATCTATGCTAACATTTTTGGTAGAAAATTTAGTCCGATGGTCATCCTTATTAATTTTTAACCCTCTAAATAATGGATTGAGTATATAAACCCCCAATCTCTCCTCATTTTAAGAACTAGAGGCATTTCACTATCAAGTTTTCAAGCATTCATGATCAAGAAAGAAATCAAAATCAAGACCTCTTCTACAAATGAGCATCCAAGTCTTCAATCCTTCAAAGAACTCTTCTTCTTCATCCAACATTGTGGAAAAATTCAATATCCATGATTTCCTTTTTGGTTTTTTTGGAGATAAATATATTATATTAACATTTATGAAATTACATCAAAAGAAGCATTGCATCATCAAGGTATAAGGTGATTTAAAATTTAGGTCTAACTTCTATTTCATATTTCCATATGTAATTTCCTTTCATTTTCAAGTTTAATTTCTAAATAGGGGTTTGTTTGAGGCAAAACCTAGTTATCCAACCTTCTTCCCTCTTTTTGTTGGGTAGGAATAGGTTACAAAGCTACCAAAACTTTTCTGGGTAGATCAGGAGTTGTCTAGACAATCCCTAGAAAATTTAGTCAAACCCACTTGGTACATGTTGCCATTACTATAATGTCCCAGGTACATGTCACCATTGTCATCATGTCCCTTAAATTATGATCCTATATTTGGAAGGAAGCTAGGTTATAGCCTCCAGGTATCAGATCTATAGTTACAATTCATTCTAGGATTCTGACAATTAGGAATTCAGATTTGAAACCTCAATTGCCCTATTTCATTTCTAGGTGCATTCAAACTATTCTTCATTCCCTTTTACATCATTTTTATTAGTTGTATTAGATCAAATATATTCTTATTTAGTATTTTGTATATAGCCATCATCTATATCTCTTTCTCAATTTTAAACAACAAAGGGAATAAAAACTCTTCAAGCGCAGATACAATATTGACATCCCTCTTGCCAAGTGGTGTTAAATAATATTTGTCTTGGGGTGGTTTTGTATTCCAATGTGCCTTATGCATTGGGGAAAACACTCATTTAATATGATCTCCTTTTCCAATTGTACACACACAGAGATATACATACATACCTACCTACATGCATATATTGAATATATAAATATATTTATTTATATTAATAAAAAATTTAATATGAGCCATAACTCATTTTGGTCTTCAATATTATCAGATATTTAGTCTAGAGTGTCATCTTGGAACAATTTGTGGTTATCCCTAGTGTATAGTCAGAAAATGGAAGCAGAAAATGGAAGAACTTTCATTTTGGAATGGTTTAGCCCTCTGAGTAAGTGGTTTGGGGTCATGTCAACTGCCTGAATAGGTCTTTTGACTTGGATCTAGCTTTTCCCCCTGTTCTGCCCCATTTTCCACTTCTCTCCGGCTTGTTTCTGGCACCCTGATCTTCAAATCTAAGTTTCTTGACCTCAGGGTCAAGGTTTACCTTCTAGGTCAAGGTCAACCTTGATCCTGACCAAGGTCAAGGTTGACCTTGACCCTGACCTAGGTCAGAGTTGACCTCAACCCAGACCAAGGGTCCAATTTTCAAGTTTCTGGGGTTTACAGATGTTGGGCTTTGGAAAGATTTAATTCCTGCTTTCGGGTCTGCTATTTTGGTCTTTGAGGAAATGAATCTTGAGATTATATTTAAGATAGGTGTACTTCACAGGGTATAGGTCTAATTGGAATTTAATTCTCCTATGTAGGCCTCTCTAGAATATTGTTCCCTAGATTGGTATATAAGGAGGCCATCTCCTCTCATTTTCTATAAGCAAGAAGAAGAACAATCTAAGACTCTAAGACACAAGAAGAAATTTCATTCATCCAAACTCTATACATGATCTATTGAATAAATTATCTACTCTCAAGCATTCAAGAATTCCAAGACATTCAAGCATTCAATTCATCAAGGAGATCCATTGGTATCCATTGAAGGATTCAAGCTCTATGGAGCCCTCTTGTTGAAGATTTCTCACTCCACATCCATGCAAGCCTCTTCCTATTCCAAGATCAATTAAAGATTGGTGTTGAAAATCTAAAAGCAATTGATTTGAGACATCCTACATTCCTACATTCTATATTCTACATCCATTTGGTACATACATACTTGTGGATCCAAGGATTCGAATCCTCCACAAGGGTTTCTATACAAGCAAGGTGAATTTGTTTATTTTCTTTGTTTATTTATGCGATTTCAATTATAATTTAAATTTAATTCCAAAACTAGAGTTTGACCAAGGAAAACCCCTCCCCCAAAAAAACAAAACCATTTTTCTTGTAGGTATAGGTACATGACAACGAATTTAAGAGCAGATTTGGATACCCTTTTCAACCAACTTTTGGGAATCGCGAACAGAATTTCTGTCAGAGCAGTGCAGATCGAGGTCAACATTTTGGGGTATAATTGTTCCACCGCATAGAGGTCAAGGTCAATCTGACTCAGAAAAGGAAAATATTTTTGAGTTTTGTTTGCCTCTACGTTTATGTTCCAGGTCAGGTTGCAGAATTTCCTGAAACTCAACACAGACATTAGAACATAGGATTTTTCATATCTAATATATTTTGAGGTTATTAATTATCTTCCATTCATTTCAATTAAGGTCTTAATAAATTCAAACCTATTTATATTTATCCATAATTCAGGAATATAAAGCTTTCTTCTTTCTTCTTATTTCTGATCGATTGATGCATTTGTTTATTAACCATTTTCTTATGGTTGATCAAAGTGAATCTTTCCTTTGTGATGTTTGGGTCTAGGAAGAGAATATTATCTTTCCCCAAAACTTTACATCCATTACAAATTTACACCCCTCATCCTCATCAACACATCTTATTATCATATTTACTTATTTTACATTTTGGTGAGCCCACGATAGACAACTCTTTCTTTTTGGTGTTAGATTTACATTTCATGTTAGACCTTCCATGCAAATTAGCTTACTCTTGTTTTAATTTCTTGAATTTACATTTTCTTAGTTTAGTTCATTTACATTGCATTTGTGTATGAGCTTTACTACCTCTAGTCCTACCTATAATATCCTGGTTAGAAGAAGTCATAGATTTATGGGTTACTTTGATCCCGAGTCTTCCTCTCCTTTCCTTAGGATCCTGGATGATAATTTGATCACTCATGATTCCAATCCTTCTACAGAGAATAACTCTTCTCACTCATCGCATGATGAGGATGATACTTTAATAGATCCTCCTAAACAAGTCCAAAAACTGTCAACTAAATTTTGTAAAATGGGAAATTGGCTTATTCAAGAAAACCATAATCAAGATTATATTCAAGATATATAGGCTCTTAAGAAAGTACTTTGTGATAGTGATCAAGGTGTTAATCTATTGTGTGGTATTACTCATCTTGTGCATTTAAATGTTAAATATTTAGCTGAAGAATCTCAAGATTTAGGATTTACTCCTCCTGTCATTAGTGTAGAACCTTCTTCTGTTCCTTTACCAGTATCTTTACCTACTTCACAAGATTCTTACAATAGTGTTCCTTTTACCTATTCTAATCCTCTTCCAACTATGGTTCCAAGTGTTCCATTTGTTGTGTCTTCTATTCCCACCACTTCCTACACTTTTCCTAGTGTTCCTAATATTTCTATGCCTCCTATTTCTTCTAATGATTCCACCATCATTAGTCTATCTCAAACTGTGTCCTCTTTACAAAAACAACTTGCATCCTTAACTCAATCTAAGTTTAGTATTCCTGCATGTGACATGGGTAGTCCTTTATCCCTATACATTATTCGTGCTCCTATCCCTTAGCAAGAAGATATGCCTCATCTTGACAATTACGATGGTAAGGGAGATCTTTTCACTCATGTTAAAATATTTCAAATCCTTTGTAGTGACTATGCTCATGACCATAGTATTTTAGCCAATTTTTTTTCTAGAACCTTTCATTATAAAACCTTGCAATGGTATTGTTCCTTGACCCCTTAGTCTATTGATACTTTTCCAAAACTTACTAATAACTTTATTCAACAGTTCCAAAATAACATTGGTCTGCAAGTGTCCTTAACTGATTTGATGCATTGTAAACAGAATACTAAAGAAACAATGACTGAATTTATTGGTATATTTAAGCATTTGTATGCTCAAATTTATTATCATGTTTCTGATATTGATATTCAACATATGTTTATTTCAAATTTGCAAAAGGATATTAGAGATAAGATCCTGGTTACTAAATTTACCTCTTTTCAACAACTTTATGCAACACTTCATAATTATCAATTACAAGTGAGTCAATTTGAGAGAAACACTCCAATGGCTCCTGTTCCAGTTGATAAGAGTGATGCTGCTCCTAATCCCAACAAGTTTCAAAATCCTAACAACTATGTCAAAATCAATAAACAAGAAAATGTAGTTGCTAATCAAGTTGTTGTTGCATCCCACAATGCCACTTCTGCATCCACTGCTTTTCATTTAAATCATACATTTACTCCTCTTTCTGAATCTTTACATTCTATTATTAGTAAGTTATTAACTACTAATATGATTACTTTGTCTCCTATTCAACCTCATCTTCCTACTACAATGGCATCAAAATCCTTTGATCCCAAACCCTTTTTTCAATACCATCATTAGAATGGCCATGATACTCAAAAGAGTTATTCTCTAAAACATAAGGTTCAAGATTTAATTGATTCTAATGTTTTATCTGTTGATTATTTTAATGGCAGTGGGAACAAATCTATCTCTCCTCCTAATCAAAACCTTCAAATCTATATGAATCCTTTGCCTACACATGATACTAATACCATTGTTCATCCATCTTCTGTCGATATTATTTATGATTCAAAGATGGATGATCTCAATCATATTGTTAACCATGTGGAGCATGTTGTTTTGTATCAACTTGTCTCTCCGCTACAACCTCAATCTCAAACTCCTATTCAAGTTCCTCCATCTCAACCTCAACTTCAAATTCAACCTCAAAATAAACCAAAACCTTAATTTAAACCGTCAAAACAACCTAAAAGGATAAAAGACCTTGGGAACTCTCTATCATCTTTCATGATTCTGATATCATTAAAGCTCCTGATGGTCCCCTCTACATTTATGGTAGGATTGCTAAGATACCTATGCATGCTTTTCTTGTTGATCCTACTTCCATAGTCAATGTCATCACTGACGAAAACCTTTTTATGAAGAACTTGTACAACGTGATTATTATGATACATCTAATGTGTGGATCCAACCTTCTAATGGTTTTCTCTATCCATCATTTGGTTCTATTACCGTACCTATTGAACTTTGTGGTAAAGTTGTGGACACTACCTTCATTATTGTCCCTACTTCTGATCAATTTCAAGTTAAGCTTGGTTTGCCTTGGTTGATTGTCTTGTGTTTCGTTGCTTCTCCTATTCACAAGTGTATTAAGTTCATTCATGATGAAGAGGTGAAAATTATTAATCATAGTTTATATCAAGCTTCTAGGCCTAGGAATTGTGCTACTCTTGACTTCGTTTGGCCTTCATTACCTAATTCATGTCCTTCTCTATGTGATAACCCTTTTCACTCATATCAAGCCTATAAACATTACAAGATTCTTGAGTTAAGCATGCCTCAGATGGATCTTAACCATGGTATCTTTCCTATGCCTTCTATACCTCCTTTATCCATTACTCCTAGTTTTGTTAATCAAGCTCCTAGTATCACTTTTTAGCCTACTAAGAGTCCTACTAATCCTCCCATAGAACATGTGAAGCAACTAGTTTTTGTTCCTCCTAGGTCTCAACATATTTCAAACAAGACAAAACATAAAAAATCTACCAATGAACATCGTAACAAGCGTCAAGCTCATGTTAGGGCCCATGCCTTTGTTCTTCAAAATTCTTTACCTTCTTTTGACCAGCCTATGCTTGATGTGTTGGAGGAAGTTAATGTTCATAATGATGTTAAGATGAATGATTATGATGATTCTATTTGCATCTTAGAATCTATTTTGATAAATCTTGATCAAGAAGATAATCTTGATGATCCTATTTATGTTAATGATGAATATGAGACTATTGATCTTGATACTGATTTACCTCATATTCTTTCCACACAACTGATAATTACATCTAGTATCGAACATTGCAATTCTCAACAAGATCCTTATTTGGAACTTTCTATTATTCCTACTGTGTTTGATATAGTCCCTCTTGCGAGTTTCCTACCTTCCCTAAATGATATAAACTGAGATGGAGAGGGTAGGTGATGTGCTTGATTGGCTTGTCCTCTATGATAGCCTTTTATGTGTTTTCATGTTGTATTATGATTCTCCCGTAATGTATTTACTAAATGTTTGTTAGATTGTTTTATACGACCCTTTTTACTTTGTTGGTGCAAGGTGATAAAGGTATCAAACTTGTTGTACTATTATTCTATATGTATCTCTACTCTTCTATATATTTTTTTCATGTTATGTTGTACCTGTGCTATTGTTCACAAATTTTTTCCTTGTGTAGTATGCTTGGATTTGTGACATGGTAGCACTGATTCTTTTTGGTCTCCATGTTGTGGTCCAAAAAGATTCTTCTTCGTAAATCTTGCATTTTCTTTCCTCCATTGTGATTGTAGCTCTACTTTCTTTCAGGAATGATGTCAATTCATTTGAAATAATATCATATCTATATATACATATTATCATATGATCATACTAACCCCACTGTAGGTAGATCCCTTCTGTGTTCTTTGTATGTTTATGTGGTATTTTCTTTGATTCATCTTTGCTTGGGGGCATCTCGTAGTGGAAACATAATCGGTGGAGTTGTTTATGTTTTCGTTAAAGTCATTGCTCCTATTAAAGTGTAAGAAATGAGTTTAACGTGGGGGCATACGATCTCACTTTTTACACATGAACTTTCAAAATATGTTCAAAACTTAATATGTTTTTGTCCCTTTATGGATTAGAGACTAATCCTTAAATCATGGATTTTTACCTTATAGGATCTCTTGATCCCTCCAGTTTCAGTTTACAATTTTTTGATCCCTTAAGGACAGAAGGTGTCCTTAAGACGAGATCTTTCTATGATTAGAATTTTCTCTTTTGCAGTAGAATATTCCTAAGATTAAAACCTTAATGGATTGACTAGTGAGTAGGAACATTAACTAGGTGGTTCAACTTCATCTTTCGAGTTACACTTTTTCCTTGTCTAATTCACAATGGGAGATAGGTTCTCACTGGGTGAGGTATTCACACCCTCTCTCTTTTTCTCTTTAACTAGTGATGTCTCTTATCATTATCTTATGGTTGATAAAGACTTAATTCAATGGTCACTTGAGGATTTCTTTGTCCCTTTTGATTTCAATAAGATTATTATTTCTTTATGATTTACTTTATTAAGAGTTTGCATCAAGTTGATACTCTTGCTAAAGTGGGGGCTAAATGTATAGTCAGAAAGTGGAAGCACTTCCATTTTGGACTATTTTATCCCTCTGAGTAAGTTTTTTGGGGTCATGTCAAGCATCTTGAATGGGTATTTTGAATTAGATCTGGCTTTTCCCCATGTTCTGTGTCATTTTCCACTTCTCTCCGGCCTATTTCTAGCACCCTGATATGCAAATTTGAACTTCTTGACCTCAGGATCAAGGTTGACCTTCTACATCAAGGTCAACCTTGAACCTAACCTAGGTCGAGGTTGATGTTGACCCTGACCTAGGTCAGAGTCGACCTCAACCCTAAACCAGGGTCCAATTTTCAAGTTTGCAGGATTTCTGGATGTCGAGCTTCAGAAAGATCTAATTCCCACTTTTGGGTCAGCTGTTTTGGTCTTCGAAGAAACAAATATTGAAATTATATTTAATATATGTACACTTCTAAGGGTATAGGTCTAATTGGAATTTAATACTCCTATGTAGGCCTCTCTAGAAGATTTTACCCTAGATTGGTATATAAGGAAGCCTTCTCCTCTCGTTTTATATAAGCAAGAAGGAGAACAATCTAAGACTTTAAGACGCAAGAAACAAGTTCATTCATCCAAACTCTATGGATGATTTATTGAATAAATCATCTAATCTCAAGCATTCATGAATTCAAATACATTTAAGTATTCAATTCATCAAGGAGATACATTGGTAGCCATTGAAGGATTCAAGCTCTATGGATCCCGCTTGTTGAATATTTCTCCATCCACATCCATTCAAGCCTTTTCCTATTCCAATATCCATTCAAGATTGGTGTTGAAGATCTAAAAGCAATTGATTTGAGACATCCTATAGTCCTACATTCTATATTCTACATCCATTTTGTGCATACATACTTGTGGATCCAAGAATTCAAATCCTCCACAAGGGTTTCTATACAAGCAAGGTGAATTTGTTTATTTGCTTTGTTTATTTATGAAATTTCAATTATAATTAAGATTGATTCCAAAATCAGGGTTTTACAAAGAAAAACCCCTCCCCCCAACAAACAAAACCATTTCCCTTGTAGCTACGAGTACATGACATAAAATTTAAGAGCAGATTTGGATAACCTTTTCGACCAACTTCCGGGATCCGCGAACATAATTTTCGTCATAGCAGTGTAGAAAAGGAATTTTTTTGGGGGTTTTTTCCGTCTCTGCATTTCTATTCCAGATCCAGTTGCAGAATTTCTTGAAACTCTACACAGACATAAAAAAATAGGCTTTTTTAGATCTTCTATATTTTGAGGTTAGTACTTGTCTTCCATTCATTTCAATTAAGGTCTTAATAAATTCAAATCTATTTCTCTTTATCCATAATTTGGGAATATAAGGCTTTCTTTTTTCTTCATATTTCCGATTGATTGATGCATTTGTGCATTAACCATTTTCTTATGGTTGATCAAAGTAGATCTTTCCTTTCTAAAATTTGGGGCTAGGAAGAGAATATTATCTTCCCCCAAAACATTACATCCATTACACATTTACACCCCTCATCCTCATCAACACATATTATTATCATATTTTCTTATCTTACATTTTGGTGAACCCGCGATAGACAACTCTTTCTTTTTGGTTTTAGATTTACATTTCATGTTAGATCTTGTATGCATATTATATTAGTCTTCTTTTATTTTCTTGCATTTACATTTTCTTATTTTAGTTAGTTTACATTACATTGGTGCATGTGTTTTACTACATCTAGTCCTACCTATAATATCCCGGTTAGAAGGAGTCACAGACTTATGGGTTCCATTGATCTTGAGTCTTCCTCTCCTTTCCTTAGGATCCTAGATGATAATGTTATCACTCATTATTCCAATCCTTCTACAGAGCATAACTCTTCTCACTCATCTCATGATGAGGATGATGCTTTAAGAGTTCCTCCTGAACAAGTCCAAAAACTATCAATTGAACTTGACAAAATGGAAAATTGGCTTATTAAAGAAAACTATAATCAAGATTCTATTCAAGCTATAGAGACTCTTAAGAAAGTCCTTCATGATAGTGATCAAGGTGTTAATATCTTGCATGGTATTACTCATCTTGTGCATTTAAATGTTAAAACTTTAGCTCAAGAAGCTTAATATTTAGGATTTACTCCTCATGTCACTAGTGTGGAACCTTCTTCTATTCCTTTACATAGAAATCCTACTTATACTCCTCCTTCAATGACTACATCTCTTATATTTTCCAATCCTCTAGCTTCAAATATTCCACTTCCATCTCTTCCTATGAGTTTTCAACTGATGTCTTTACCTAACTCACAACCTTCTTACCATAGTTTTCCTTTTACCTATTCTAATCCTCATCCAACTATGGTCCCAAGTGTTCCATCGGTTGTGTCTTCTATTCCTGCCACTTCCTACACTTTTCCTAGTGTTCCTAATGTTTCTATGCCTCCTATTTCTTCTAATGACTCCATCATCATTAGTCTAGCTCAAATTGTGTCCTCTTTACAACAACAACTTGCATCCTTAACTCAATCCAAGTTTAGTATTCCTACATGTGACATTGGTAGTCTTTTATCCCAAGACATTATTTGTACTCCTTTCCCTCAGCAAGCCGATATGCCTCATCTTTAGAATTACAATGGTAAGGGAGATCCAGTCACTCATGTTAAAACATTTGAAATCCTTTCTAGTGACTATGCACATGACCATAGGATTTTAACCAAGTTGTTTGCTAGAACCTTTCGTGATAAGGCCTTGCAATGGTATTGTTCCTTGCCTCCTTATTCTACTAATTCTTTTCCAAAACTTGGTAATACATTTATTCAATAGTTCCAAAATAACATTGGTCTACAAGTGTCCTTAACTGATTTGATGCATTGTAAATAGAATACTAATGAAAAATTGATTCAATTGATTAATAAATTTAAGCATTTGTATGCTTTGATTTCTTATCCTATTCTTGATATTGATATTCAACATATGTTTATTTCAAATTTGCAAAAGGATATTAGAGATAAGATTCTGCTTACTGAATTTACCTATTTTCAACAACTTTGTGCAGCGCTTCATCATTATCAATTAAAAGTGATTCAATTTGAGAGAAACACTCCAATGGTTCCCATTCCAGTTGATAAGAGTATGCTACTCCTCATCCCAACAAGTTTCAGAAGCCTAACAACTATTTCAAAATCAATAAACAAGCAAACGCATTTGGTGATCAAGTGGTTGTTGCATCCCACAATGTCACTTCTGCATCCACTACTTTTCATTTAAATCATATGTTTACTCCTCTTTCTGAATATTTACATTCTATTATGAGTAAATTTTTTACTACTAATATGATTACTTTGCCTCCTATTCGACCTCGTCTTCCTACTACAATGGCATTAATATCCTTTGATCCTAAAGCCTTTTGTCAATACCATCGTTAGAATGGCCATGATACTGAAAAGTGTTATTGTCTAAAACATAAGGTTGGAAATTTAATTGATTCTAATGCTTTATCTATTGATAATTTTGATGGTAGTGGGAAAAAAATTCTCTCCTAATCAAAACCGTCAAATCTATACGAATCTTTTTCCTACACATGATACTAATACCATTGTTCAACCATCTTTTGTTGATATTGTTTATGATTCAAAGATGGATGATCTCAATCATATTGTTAACCATGTGGAGCATGTTTTTTTGTCTCAATGTTTCTCTCCACCCCAGTCTCAATCTCAACCTCCTATTCAAGTTCCTCCATCTCAACCTCAACTTCAAATTCAACCTCATCCTAAACTGAAACCTTAATCTAAACCTTCAAAACAACCTAAGGATAAAAGACCCTGAGAACTCTTGGTCATATTTGATGATTATGAGATTATTAAAGCTCATGATGGTCCCCTCTACATTTATGCTATGATTTCTAAGATACCAATGTGATCTTTTCTTGTTGATCCTACTTCCTTAGTCAACGTCTCCTCTAAAGAAATTTTTTTTCTAAAGAACTTAGAACATGATTATTATGATACATCTGATGTGTGGATCCAAACTTGTAATGGTTTTCTCTATCCATCATTTGGTTCTCTTACCTAGCCTATTGAAATTTGTGGTAAAATTGTTGATGTTAGAATACTTCAGAGATAACTGAGAGGGGAGGGGGGGGTGAATCAGTTATCTACAACTTTAAATCTTTATCTTATACTTATTAATCCAGATTGATACAAAGTAAATGCACATACAGATAACACTTTACACAACACATCAATTTGGTTATGGGGAAAC
>MU225706.1:1669959-1680639 GCA_018584345.1 Thuja plicata
TGTCAATCTCTGGCTTTCGCAACTCTTCTCATTACAAATGACCTTCTATAAATACATACACCAAGTATGAGATCATGGGACCTATAGGAAAACTCTTCTTAACATCCTTGTTGGCTCTACTAAGTGCGCAAGCATAATTACAACCGCGCAAGTCAATGCTAAACAGTCGCGTCGCTTCACTAAGACGGCTTCACCAAATTAATCATAACTTTCCAATCTTCTTGAAATATGTTTGGCGTGTTTAGATTAATATCAACACCTCATAACTAATCATGAATATACACACGCATATCCTGAAGATAGACACAACTTGATCAACACGTTACATACGTTGGCCTTAAAATGTTATTCCTCCAAAGCTGTAACTGTCAATAATAGAATTACATATCTTTATTGAAACTTCATATCTGGGTCTGCGTGTATGAACATAGCATGGTAAACATGTCAACAACATGTATCTATCCATGCTGGTCTTCATGTCATCATATTGACAAGTGCATAAAAAAGTACTACTGTGTATTATATGTTTTCATCAATGACAAACATACTATCAATCAACTATTCATAATCAAATCTCCAACAGTTGAAACTACCCTCATTGTTGTCCCTACTTCTGATCAATTTCAAGTTAAGCTTGGTTTTCCTTGGTTGACTGCCATGCATGTCATTTCTTCTCCTATTCACAAGTGTATTAAGTTCATTCATGATGAAGAGGTGAAAATGATTAATCATAGTTTATATCAACCTTCAAGGCCTAGGGATTGTGCTACCCTTGACTTCCTTTGGCCTTCATTACCTAAATCATGTCTAATGCTAAGTGGGCAATTGGAAGCCTCAAAGTGACCCAAGTAGGGTAGGTAGCCCCAAACTCCTTGACTGGAAGCCAAAGTGCTTCACACTTATCAAAAGTGTGGGAAAAGAACTTGATTAGTTTATCACAACCTAAAACCCAAAGGAAGACCTAATCACTAGGTTATACCAGTCCCTTTACATTATCTACCATGGATGGCCTCACAAGCACTTTGACCCAAACTTCTAGTAGTACCCACAAAATGGCTTAAGAGAATAGTGGTGACCTATATTCATAGGTGGGGTCTATTTAGGTCCTATTCAATTAGTTCCAATGGTTCATTCACTTATAAGAAACCTATACACTATAGTTGCTTCACAAATCCAAGACTAGGCTTGTAGCCCTTCCTAGGAGAGATTTTGATCCTAGACCAAAATACTTCCATACAATGTATTGAAATAGTTGGAGATTTAGATACCCTTTAGGGATTTAGGGATCATATCCAAGCACCAAGATGTGAATCTTAAGGAGGAATGAGAAAACACCTAATCTAGACAAGGCAATTAGGCCTAATTAGGTCTACAATTGCACTACAAGTGCTATTTTCTCCAAACCAATTCCCAAACCAACTATGGGAGCGTGTGAGGGAAAACATAAGGACTCTAAATCCTGATTTATAGGTCTTGGTGAATCACCAACAAATAGCTATGCTGACTATACTCAGTCGCTGGTAGGTGCACACATAGAGATGTACACATAAGGCATCATGGAAAACCCATATCCCTGCAAGTTACCACTCCCAACCTGCATAATCTTAAATTACATAGGAAGCACTTGAATTCCACCAAGGGGCATTATATTCCCATGGTGGAATCGACTAGAACACACAAAACAAATTGAAACCCTGTTTTGGGCCTACAATCCAGGTAGTCAGACCAAAATTTTGATATCTCCCAATCTAGAATTGATCAAAGCATGAAATCACTTGAAAATTAAATTAGATTCATAGTACAAACTTTTGGCTTTAGAATATCATACTCTCTTTTCTGTACCAGCCCATACAATCCAACTGTCCTTAGGATTCATAGAGAAATGGTAGTATTTTATTGATTTGAAATGCAAAATTACATCATCCTCCCTTCCACCCACTTGGTATGGCTTATGAAGGCTTCCCCCATTGGTTACTAAATTATTTTCAAACTACAAGACCGTTGGGGGGATGTTTACAACTTTTAGCAAAAAGTTGTCAAAGTTGCAAAGCAACTTTTACAACTTTTCAATCCTAGGTGACCCACCTTGGTGCACCCCTAAATCTAATAATCCAACATGGATCCAAACATTTAGAACATTAAATCTTAATAAAATATCCTATTCTAAGGTTTTAGGAGCCCCATTGACCAATCGTTGACCAATGGCTTATAAATGCAAAACTTGGAACTAGGTCTTACAAGTAGGGTCCAATTATAACCTTTATTTCTAAAGTGTCCTAAAGACTACTGGGATCATCGAAGGATCCCAAAAGAGTATCAAATACTCTTATTTTTGTGGTGGTGACCCTTCACCACACTCCCCTTGAATTTGAAAACTCAAGTTCCTACTTGAGGGTAACTATTCCACCAAAGTCCCATGTTGCTTGATCTAGTCTCCAGTCATCCAAGTTGCATCTATGTGGTGGAGTCCTTTCCACTTGACTAGGTACTGCATGTATTTCTTGGTTTTGGTCTGCTTCAACAATTTTATGTCCAATATTTCCTCCAACTCGACTGGTTTTCTTTGAGGGAGGTTAGTGATACAGTCTTCATCATTCATATATGCCTTCTCACCTTGTTCTTTTGTTGAACCTATTACACCTTTGTAGGGGGTGAGGTCTGCAACATTAAAAATTGAAGAGATTTAAAAGGTAGGGGGAAGAGAGATCTCATATGCATTTTCACCCATTTTTTTGAGTATATTGCATGGTCCTACTTTTTTTATGTGAAGTTTGGAATATCTACCCTTAGGTACTCTCTCTTTCCTCAAGAATGCCCATACCTTGTCTCCAACTTTGAAGTGGATTTCCCTTCTTCTTTTGTCTACATGTTCCTTGTATTTCAAAGTGGATCTTTGTAGTGTTTATTTTACTTCAGTCTACACCTTTTCAATAAGCTCTGACAATTCTTGTCCTTGAGCACTGATTTTGAAATCAAATGGTAGTTCTACTAGGTCCAATGGTCCTTTGGGATGAAGGCCATACACTGCTTGGAAGGGGGTCTTTCCTGTTGACCTATCCATGGAGTCATTGAATGCAAACTCTGCTTGGGGAAAGAGTAGATCCCAACTCTGAGCATGATGTTTGGTTAGGCATCTTAGGAGATTGCCTAAGGATATATTTACCACCTCAGTCTTCCCATCTGTTTGTGGGTGATAGGTAGAGTTGTAGGTTAGATTAGTTCCAAGTTTCTACATTTGTGTCCTCCAAAAGTGGCCTTGAAACTCCACATCCCTGTTAGATACAATTATTTGAGGCAAACCATGGATCCTAACTATGTCTTTAAATAAAATGTGTGCAATATGAGAAGCATCATTTGTGCTTTTACATGGTACAAAATGAACCATTTTACTAAATCTATCCACTATTACAAAAACACTATCAAAACCTTGTTTTGTTCTAGGCAAGCCAATTAAAAAATCCATTGAGATTGATTCCCATGGTATAGAGGGAATTGGTAAAGGTTGATATAACCCTTGATTTATTGACACACCTTTAGCTTGCTGACAGATGGTGCAAGTCTCTATGAAATTTTTAACATCATTGTTCATCTTTGGCCAAAAATAACTTCTTTTCACCATGTATGTTGTCTTGTTGATGCCAAAGTGTCCTCTGAGGCCACCATAGTGTTTCTCCCTTATTATATTTGTCATCATTGAACATTTGGGAATGCATAGTTGAGCTCCCTTGAATAGGAGTCCATTCTGAAGTAGGTATTCAGAAAAATCAGTATGGTATCTTCCAACCATGTTTGTGCAAACTTGAAAAATCCCTGCAAAATCAGGATCATCAGGGTATAGGTGTTTGAGGGAATCAATTCTTACACTTTGAAGTTGTATCTCTTCAACTAGACCAACCCTCTAGCTAAGGTCATCAACAACCTTGTTTGCTACACCCTTCTTATGCTTGATGTTGAAGATGTAGGCTTGCAACTGTTCCACCCATTTAAGATGTCTGACAGAGAGCTTTTCCCATGAATTAAGAAAACTTAATGTATGGTTGTCAGTATATACCACAAATTCTTTAGAAATTAGATGGTGCCTCCATTTCTTGAGGGCTTGGACCATGGCATAGAGTTCTAAGTCATAGGTTGAGTACTTCCTTTTTTCCTCATTTAATGTCTCAGAGAAGAAGGCAACTGGCTTACCTTCCTGGCTTAAGACTCCACCTATGGCCAAATTGCTTGTATCAGTCTCCACAGTGAAGACCTTGTTGAAATCAGGTAGAACCAAGATAGGGTATTGAGAAACTCTATTTTTAAAGTATTTAAATGCATCATTTGCTTCCTTTTTCCAAGAAAACTTATTCTTCCTACCTCCTTTAATGGTGTCAAGCATTGGTGAACACAGATGACTAAAGTTTTTGATAAACTTTCTATAGAAGGTGGCAAGTCCATGGAAGCTTCTTACATTACCTTGGTTCTTTGGTGGGGGCCAATTGATTATTGCCTCAACCTTCTCTAGGTCCATCTTGAGGGTACCTTGTGAGATCACAAATCCTAGGATCACAAGTTCCTTCTTCATAAACATGCACTTTTCCAAGTTGATCACCAACTTGTGCTGATGAAGTCTCCTTAGTACCTAATCCACATGATTAAGATGCTCCTCCTTGCTATGACTGAATATTAGTATGTCATCAAGGTAAATAACATAACAATTTCCAATGAAATCAATGAATATCTCATTCATAAGCCTCATAAAAGTACTAGGGGCATTTCTTAACCCAAAGGGCATTACTAACCATTCGAATAAACCTTCTATAGTTTTGAATGTTGTCTTCCATTCATCTCCTGGTTTGATCCTGATTTGATGGTATCCAGACTTCAATTCTATCTTGGTGAAGTAGCAAGCACCTCCTAGTTGATCTAGTAGATCCTCAATTTTGGGCATGGGAAATCTATATCTTATAGTAATCTTGTTTAGGGCCCTGCTGTTAGTGCACAACCTCCATTTTCCATCCTTTTTAGGGGCCAAAAGTAATGGGACAACACAAGGACTAAGGATTTTCTAAATAAGTCCCCTTTCCAATAGTTCACTTACCTGTTTTGCAATCTTTGCATGCTGCAATGGTGTCATTTTGTATGGAACTTTCTTAGGCAAGGATGAACCAGGTATCAAGTCAATTTGGTGACTGGTATCTCCTAAGGGAGGGAGGCTTGTGGGAAGGTCACTAGTAGTGACATCTCTATATTTTCCAAGCAATTCCTTGGCTTCATTTGGCATAGGATCATCTTGGTCAGATCTTATATTATCTTTGGGCTTGGAGATTAGGACAAAAGCTTCAATTTTAGGTTCCTTTAGTGCTTTCAACATCTCTTTCTCACCCATGATGATGACAATAGGTTCTTTCTCATATTTTTTATTAGGCAAGGGCTTCATAGTGAAGGTTTTTCCATCCTTGGTGATGGAGTAGGTGTTCTTCTTACAATGGTGTATGACATCTATATCAAATTGCCAAGGCCTGCCTAGAAGGATGTGTGAAGCATCCATTTCAACATCACAAAGAACTTTATCTTTAAAGTTTGCAATTAAAAATTCTATCAATACTTGTTCTGTTACTAAAGTTTGTTGGCCCTTTGTTAGCCAAGAAACGTGATAGGTAAAAGGATGAGGCTTCTTAGGAATATTTAGTTTTTGAGCCATTTCACAAGACACTAAATTCTCAGTTGAACCAGAAACAAAAAGTAAGCTACATACCTTCCCATTGCATTTGGTCTTTGTCCTAAAGAGGTTCTTTCTTTGAGGAGGTTCTTGACTTTGTGGAACTTGGAGGAAGACTTATCTCATCATCAAGCATTGTCCTTCCTCTGGTTCTAAGTCCCTTGTATTTTCCTCTTTCTTGTCCTCTTTAATGAGTTGTTCTCTCCTTTCTCCTTGGTTGTTATTGTTCCTCTTCTTAGGACATCTTCTTGCATTGTGTCCTAGTTAATTGTAGTAGTAACACCTCAATGGTCCATTTCCTCTTCCAATGTTTTTCCTTCCCCTATTTAAGGGTCTTCTCCCTCTATGGTTTCCCCTTGAGTTTGAATAATTGTTCTCTTTGTCTTCTTGGTTAGGGGTCCTACTGCTATTACCACTATATTGCCCTCTATTCCAAGAGGTTTCTCTTCCTCTAAAATTCTTCCCACTATCATTAGTCTTTCCTTTTCCAAACTCTTGCTTTCTATTCCACTTTTCCTCTACCTTAAGTTCCATTTTATAACACTTGTTCACTAAGGTAGGGCAATGTAGGATGAGTTCCTCTTGAATGGCTAGTTTCAGTCCATTCAAATATCTTTCCAACTTTTCTTCTTTATCTTCTGCCACATTTGTCTTCATACACAACTTTAGGAACTCCTTGATGTATGAGCTTACATCCATATCTACTTGACCAATGCAATCATCTTGTTCCATGAAGAGATCATGCTCTTTCCATTCTTCACCCTCTCTATTTGGATGAAGTTCTACCAAGTTAGGGCTGCTCCCTTCAACTTGGATCTTTCCATCTTCACTCTCTACTTCTCAGGGATGTCCTCAGACTCAAAGAAGCTAGTTAGGGCCTCTATCCAATCCAAGGCCACATCTGCATTCATCTTTCCACTAAAAGCTGGTAGATCCAACTTTTCCTCCATGGTTCTCCTCCCCATGGATTTCAAGGCATCTAGAAGGGGTCTCTAGTCTACAGGAATGTTCTCATCCTGATGAGGGGTGTACTCATCTGACGCACTCCCATTTTCATCACCAAAGGCAACTTCCTTACCCCTTTCTACCTTGCTTTCCAACTCTTGTAGTCTCCTTGTCAAGGCTGAATTTTCTTCCCTTTGTTCTCTCACCATCTTTTCCAATTCAATTTTTGTAACCCTTTAAGGGACATCTTCATCCTCAGAAGAAAACATAGCTCTAATACCATTTGATCCAAAGTGGGCAACTGGAAGCCTCAGAGTGACCAAAGTAGGGTGGGTACCCCAAAACTCCTTGATTGGAAGCCAAAGTATTTCACACTTATCACAAGTGTGGGAAAAGGACTTGGTTAGGTTATCACAGCCTAAAACCCAAAGGAAGACCTAATCACTAGGTTATACTAGTCCCATTACACCATCTACCATGGATGGCCTCACAAGCACTTTGACCCAAACTTCTAGCAGTACCCACAAAATGGCTTAAGAGAATAGTGGTGACCTATTTTCATAGGTGGGGTCTATTTAGGTCCTATTTAATTAGTTCCAATGGTTCTTTCACTTATAAGCAACCTATACACTATAGTTTCTTCACAAATCCAAGACTACACTTGTAGCCCTTCCTAGGAGATATTTTGATCCTAGACCAAAACACTTCCATACAATGTATTGAACTAGTTGGAGATTTAGATGCCCTTTAGGGCTTTAGGGATCATATCCAAGCACCAAGATGTGAGTCTGAAGGAGGAATGAGAAAACACCTAATCTAGACAAGGTAATTAGGCCTAATTAGGTCTGCAATTGCACTACAAGTGCTATTTCCTCCGAGACAATGCCCAAACCAACTATGGGAGCATGTGAGGGAATACATAAGGACTCTAAATCTTGATTTATAGGTCTTGGTGAATCCCAAACAAATAGTTATGCAGACTGTACTCAGTCGCTGGTAGGTGCACACATAGAGATGTACACCTAGGGCATCACGGCAAACCCATCTCCCTGCAAGTTACCACTCCCAACCTGCATAATCTTAAATTACATAGGAAACAATTGAATTCCACCAAGGGGCATCAAATTCCCATGGTGTAATCGACTAGAAGACACAAAACAAATTGAAACCCTGGTTTTGGGCCTACAATCCAGGCAGTCAAACCAAAATCTTGATATCTCCCAATAAATAATTGATCAAAGAATGAAATCAGTGGAAAATGAAAGTAGATTCATAGCACAAAACTTTGTCTTTAGAATATCATACTCTCTTATCCGTACCAGCCTGTACAATCCAACTGTCCTCGGCATTTGCAGAGAAATGGTAGTATTTTATTGATTTTAAATGCAAAATTACACCATCCTCCCTTCCACCTACCTGGTAGGGCTTATGAAGGCTTCCCCCATTGGTTACTAACTGATTTTCAAATCACATGACTGTTGGGGGGATGTTTACAACTTTTACCAAAAAGTTGTCAAAGTTGCAAAGCAACTTTCACAACTTTTTAGCAACTTTTAAAACTTTTCAATCCTAGGTGACCCAACTTGGTCCACCTCTAAATTTAATGATCCAACATGGATCCAAACATTTAAAACATTAAATCTTAAGAAAATATCCTATTCTAAGGTTTTAGGAGCCCTGTTGACCAATAGTTGACCAATGCCAAACTTGGAACTAGGTCTTACAAGTAGGGTCCAATTATAACATTTATTTCTAAAGTATCCTAAAGACTACTAGGATCATCAAAGGTTCCCAAAAGAGTATCAAAGACTCTTAGTTTTGTGGGGGTGCCCCTACACCAATGTCCTTCTCGACCTGATAACCTTTTTTTCTTATATCAAGCTTATAAACATCGCAAGATTCTTAAGTTAAGCATGCCTTAGATGGATCCTAACCGTGGTGTTTTGCCTACACCTTCTATACCTCTTTTATCCATTATTTATAGTTATATTAATCAAGCTCCTAGTATCACTTTTCAGCCTACTGAGAGTCCTACTAATCCTCCAATAGAACATGTGAAGGAACAGGCTGTTTTTCCTCCTAGTTCTCAACATGTTTCAAACAATACAAAACGTAACAAATTTTCCAATGAACGTCGTAAGAAGCATGGAGCTCACGCTAGGGCCCGTGCCTCTATTATTTGAAATTCTTTACCTTTTTTTGACCAGCCTATGCCCTATGTGTTGGAGGAAGTTAATGTTCATAATGATGTTAAGATGAATGATTATGATGATTCTATTCGCATCTTATATTCTATTTCGATTAATCTTTTTGAAGAAGATACTCTTGATGATCATATTGATGCTAATGATGAATATGAGACTATTGATCTTGATACTGATTTACCTCTTATGCTTTCCACACAACTAATAATTAGATCTAGTACCAATCTTATGCAGGAGCATCCTGGGTGTAAGGGCAATCTTGCATCACCCAAAAATATTTTTGTTTTCTTTTCAACAAGGGCTACCTTGTGCAGAGCTGCTATTTATGGAAACTTGCTATTTTTAGTAAGTTGGTCATACGATCTCAGAATGTTCTGATTTTGCATGTGGAGGTTCATCTCAGTTATATCAGCCTGCCAGTAAAGTTTCATATCTAGATTAGGTCTAGTTTTGAATATATTGAAAACTTTCGGTATTGAAAATAGGGTACAGAAACTTCGAGCTTAGTTTTGAAGGCTTTGGAGGCCCCGAATGAGGTCGAAACTTGGGCTAAAAGAAGCTTGCTTAATTTAAATGTTGTAGAGCGCTTCATGGCATTTCCAAAATGGGGTTATAATAGTCAATCGGGTCAACTGGTGATTACTCATGGTCTCTGAAAGTTGGGCCACCTGAAATAGCAGAAAATAATTTTCCTTCAAAATTTTTGTTCTGGTTTCAAAAGTTATTTTGAGCCGACTTTGATGTACTTAAATGAAAAATAAAATAATTCTAAGTTTGGGTCGGCCCTAAGGGCTAAATTTTTGGAACCTTCTCGGGCGGTGGAAATTGCCTATATAAAGAGGGCCCGTAGTGTTCTCTTAGGCAGTTCAGGACAGTTCTGGGTAGATCTGGGTAATAATTTGAGGCTTTGTCCTACAAAATATTGTAAGGGGAATGCCCATGTGGCTTTGCATATTGTAATTCTAAAATTTTGTAATTCCACATTTGTGGAGATAATAAGAAGCCCATTTCTGTTCTTACAAATTGTTGTTGCTTCTCTGTTTCTGTTATGTGTTTGTGGCAATAAGGGGAGCACCCTTCATCACAAATATTGCAATTCTCAAGAGGATTCTTGTTTGGAACTAGCTATTATTCCTACTCTGTTGGATATAGTCCCTCTTTCGAGTTGCCCACCTTTCCTAAATGATATAAATTGAGATGTGTAGAGTAGGCGATGTGTTTGATTGGCTTGTCCTCCATGGTAGCCTTTTATGTGTTTTCCTATTGTATTGTGCTACTCGTGTAATGTATTTGCTCAATATTTGTTAGATTCTTTTATACGACCCTTGTTACTTTGTTGGTGCAAGGTGATAAAGGAATCAAACCTATTGTACTATTCTTCTATATGTATCTCTACTCTTCTATATATTATTTTCATGTTATGTTGTACCTATGCTATTATTTGTAAATACTTTCCTTGTGCAGTCTGCTTTGATTTGCGACATGGTAGCACTGATTCTTTTTGGTCTCCATGTTGTGGTCCAAAAATATTCTTCTTCATAACTCTTGTATTTTCTTTCCTCCATTAATGTGATTGTAGTTCTACTTTCTTTGGAGAATGATGTCAATTTATTTACAATAATATCATATCCATATATACATATTAACTTATGATCATACTGACCCGACGGTAGGTAGTGTATGCACCCTAAAATGGTCGCCTAGAGTTTGGGCCCCATTTTATTATTTTATCATTTTATCAAATTTCTGAATCAATGCTTTGGAACATTTTCAATTCAAATCAATTTCCTTGATCAAATTGTAATTAATTCAATTATTTCAATATTTCCTAAG
>MU225706.1:1686067-1696959 GCA_018584345.1 Thuja plicata
TCCCTTTCACCCCACTTCTTCTTCTTCTTCTTCTTCTTCTTCTTCTTCTTCTTCTTCTTCTTCTTCTTCTAATTCAATCTTGGGGCATAATTATTCATGCTTGATGATCTACCTTGGTTCTATGATCTTTATATCTTTCATCTTACATCAAGAACCCTATCTTTAGTTTGATTTGATCAAATTTATCAATTTTTTATTTCTCCTCTATCTCATTTTGATTTCAATCACGAGGGGGCAGTACCTATCAAACTTCAATCTTTGATTCAGCTTTATCAATTATATCAGTCTTGCTTGAGATTTTTATCTCTGACATGTCAATTATTTATTTCGGTGTTGACTTTGTCTTTTTCAATTGTGCTTATTTTTGTCCTAATGTGTTCCCGATTTGACCACACGTCTGGGTTGTTTTGTGATCCCATTTCGACCCCACATTTCATCTGCATTCTTTGACTACATATGTTCCCGAGTTGACCACATAGGTAGATCCCTTCTGTGTTCTCCATATGTTTATGTGGTATTTCCCTTGATTCATCTTCTCTTGGGGGCATCTCGTAGTGGAAATGTAATCGTTGGAGTTGTTTATGTTTTTGTTAAAGTCATTTCTCCTGTTGAAGTGTTAGCAATGACTTTAACGTGGGGCATACACTCTACTCACTTTTTGCACACACACACTTTCAAAATATGTTCAAAACTTAAAAAAAAATTCTCCCTTTATGGACTAGAGACTAATCCTTAAAGAATGTATTTTTACCATATAGGATCTCTTGATCTCTCCAGTTTCAATTTACAATGTTTTGATCTGTTAGGGATGGAAGGTGTCCTTAAAACTGGATTTTTCCATGTTTTAACTTTTCTCTTTTGGGTTAGAATATCCCTAAGAGTAAAACCTTTATGGGTTGACTAGTGAGTAGCCACATTCACTAGGAAATTCAACTCCATCTTTCCAGTTACACTTTTTTGTTGTGTGATTCACAATAAGACATAGGTTATCATTGGGCGAGGTAATCACACCCTCTGTCTTTTTTTCTTTGACTAGTGATGTATCTCTTATTGTGATATTAGGGTTGTTAAATACTTAAGTCTCTATGGGCTTGAGGATTCCTTTGTCCATTTTTATTTCAATAATATTATCATTTCTTTATAATCTCATTTACCAAGAGTTTGCATTGAGTCGATACTCTTGCTATAGTGGGGACTAAATGTATAGTCAGAAAATGGAACCAATTCTATTTTGGACATTTTATCCCTCTGAGTAAGTGGTTTTAGGTCATGTCAAGCACCTTGAATGGGTCTTTTGACTTGTCTCTAGCTTTTCCCCCTATTCTGCCCTATTTTCCACTTTTCTCCGGCCTGTTTCTAACACCTTGATTTGCAAATCTGAGTTTCTTGACCTTGGGGTCAAGGTCAACCTCAACCTTGACCTAGGTCAAGGTTGACCTCTACCCTGACCTAGGTCAGAGTTGACCTCGACCCTGACCCAGGGTCCAATTTTCAAGTTTCTGGGGTTTTTGAATGTTGGGTTTTAGAAAGATTTAATTCTTGCTTCTGGGTCGGCAGTTTCACTCTTCGAGGAAAAGAATCTTGAAATTATATTTAATATAGGTCCACTTATAAGGGTATATGTCTAATTAGAATTTAATTCTCCAATTTAGGCCTCTAGAAGATTGTGCCCTAGATTGGTATATAAGGAATCCTTCTCCTCTCATTTTCTATAAGCAAGAAGGAGAACAATCTAAGACTCTAAGATGCAAGAAGCAAGTTCATTCATCCAAACTCTATGCATGATCTATTGAAGAAATAATCTACTCTAAATCATTCAAGCATTCAAATACATTCAATTATTCAATTAATCAAGGAGATCTATTGGTATCCATTGAAGGATTCAAGCTCTATGGAGCCCTCTTGTTGAATATTTCTCCATCCACATCCATGCAAGCCTCTTCCTATTCCAAGATCCATTCAAGATTGGTGTTGAAGATCTAAAAGAAATTTATTTGAGACATCCCATATTCCTACATTCTATATTATACATACATTTGGTGCATACATACTTGTGGATCCAAGGATTCGAATCCTCCACAAGGGTTTCTATACAAGCAAGGTGAATTTGTTTATTTGCTTTGTTTATTTATGCAGTTTCAATTATTCTTTAAGGTTAATTCCAAAATTGGGGTTTGACCTAGGAAAAACCCTCCCCTCAACAAACAAAAGCATTTTTATTGCAGGTACAGGTACAGGACAACAAATTTATGAGCAGATTTTGATACCCTTTTCGGCCAACTTCCAAGATCTGCGAACAAAATTTATGTCGGAGCAATGTAGGTTGAGGTCAACATTTTGGGGTATAGTTTTTCCCCCACAAAGAGGTCCAAGTCTACCTAACTCAGAAAAGGAAAATATTTTTGGGTTTTGTCTATTTCTGCATTTCTATTCGAGATCCAGTTGTAGAATTTCCCAAAACTCAACACAAACATCAGAAAATGGGCTTTTTCAAATCAGATATATTTTGAGGTTAGTAATTATATTCTATTCATTTCAATTAAGGTCTTAATCAATTCAAATCTATTTCTCTATATCCATAATTTATGGATATAAGGCCCTCTTCTTTCTTCTTATTTTTGATCGATTGATGCATTTGTGCATTAACCATTTTCTTATGGTTGATCAAAGTGGATCTTTACTTTGTGAAATTTGAGGCTAGGAAGAGAGTCTTATCTTTCCCCAAAAAATTACATCCATTACACATTTACACCCCTCATCCTCATCAACACATCTTATTATCATATTTTCTTATCTTACACCTAGTAAGCTGACTATTAATGACTAGATCATTCTTAGATACTATTAAAAACTATAAGCTTTTAGTCATCTCGACCTCTAAATGAAATTTGGAGTCATGGGACTCCTCCCTTAAAAGCTTTTTATATAATGACAACAAAGATAGTTTAAAGAAAATTTCATTTATTAAGTGGTCATATATTTGTTCTCGTAAGATGAGTGGAGATTTTGGGATTTAGAATTTAAGCTAACACAATATGGCCCTAGGTGCTAATTGTTAGGATTAGATTATACTGAGAGGGGGGTGAATCATTATAATAGCACTTTAAATAAATTCTTCAACCACTTAACCATTAACCATACATTTTCATTAAAGTAAAGAACATAAGTAAATGACACAGTACTCATAACACTATATTTGTTTACGAGGAAACCCTGGCCAAGGGAAAACCCCAGTGCAGATGATACCCACAAGCATGCACTAAAGTATATTGTCCCTGTAAGGAGACCTAGCATTGTTAGGAGCTGAATATTACATAGTACATTTCCTTGTTAGAGGAATAACAACCCTGTTAAAGGTTCACAACACCCTGTTAGGGGCGTCTGAGCTTACATCTCTTACAATACAATTCAATTACAAACATTTCTCAGTCATGAAAAAAACAAGAATCACTAATGCTTTGATAGTTCCTTTATAGTTCTTCAGTCATCTTTGTCTTTCTCTTCCCTGCCATTGGCATATCTGCTCTCCCAGATAACTATTACAAAAACTTCTTACAATCTTTACCAACAAGATCTTACATATAAATCTCAAAACTTTACAAAGTCGGCTATCAGTATGAATATTACAAATAATACTAAGTCGGCCTTCAATACAAAATGCATTTAATATAGTAAACATTAAATTCATAGTCAGTGCTCTTTAATAGTCAATGTGTAGGCTATCAACAACGAAAATACAACTTCAATTTCCTAGAGTCCAAGTCATACTCCCTCAGTCTTCGTTGCTGTCCAACTACTCTGTATCGATGTTCTTCTGCAGTATGTCTATCTTCAAGCCCTTGTAACTCATTGTAGAATTAACTAAATCCAAATCGATCTTAAGTGGACCTTACACATACTCCATATTGTTTGCCTCTAATCTTTCTTTCCCTAATTCATCGATCTCTGTCTTCGACATCAAAAGTACTTTTGTATCTCTGCTACTATACTTAGTTGATTTTGAAACTTCAAAACCTATCTTCAAAGTAATCAAACTTAAACCCATATGTGTTGCCATAAATGACAACCAAAAAGTGAATCATATTTACCAAAGTTGATCACTTGCCAACAATCTCTCCCTTTGGCATTGATGGTTACACTTAACAAAAAAAATGACTAAGTGTTCCAACCAATCAAAAACTGTCTCTTCTTCTCCTTATCTCTTCTTCATATTTTTCTCTCTGTATATATGTTTTATTTTTCTTCTATTCTCTATTTTTTTTTCTATTCTCTTCTCCCCCTTTGATAACAATCACAAAGGTGCATATAAAGTAATAAGCTTCAGTTCTTGCTTACCAATTTTAGATTATCCTAAAAAGAGTCTTCCAAAAGCTTCACTTTTGTGCTCCATGTCTTGAACAATATCTGACTGATGTGAATCAAACCTTTCATTGCAAATGATGTAGTTTCAACCTCTTTCAATTCTATAGGTAAACCTTTAGTCAATGAATCTACAAATTTCTCCAAATCTGAGAGATGAGCTTCAAGTATGGATAACTTCGGAGTGACAAAGCTCCTTAAAAAATTAAATCTTTTCAATACTCCCTCTTTTTCATTTTCCAAAACATTGAGTTTGGCCAGTATTCTTGTAACTTTTGTGCCTAGTTCTATTGTTGACTGTGAAGATGTTCCACAACCATCCATCAAACTATTTAGAGTTGTCATTTCCTTGGCAATGATGTCCTCAACATTCTAAACATGTATAATCGGATTCATGCAATAGCTAAACAGTTTTATCCCATGCCCAATGTATCTCTTTGCATTTGTCAAACAAGTTTTTATAATGCCTAAGTCCCATGTGATGGACTTGTAGACTTCTGTCAGATTCTTCTCTGAATATGTCTTCTCTTCCTTCTCCTCTGCAATCTTTAGCAAATTTTCATAGTTCCCATCAAAATCATCAAGTGTAATTTTCAAGTTCTCAATGTCATCTTTGTGCTAGAAAACTATAGGTACTAGAATAAATTTATTCACAGTATCAATATCTCTAGTAATTACTTCTGCCTTCTTGTCTCCTTTCTGTTCAGATCTTTCCTTTGCTTTGTTTAATGCAGTAAATGCCAGTTTTACCAATTCAAATTCATCCATGCTATCCACATTTATGTCACTGCTTGCCAACAATGAAATAGATGGTGAGTTTGCCTCTTTCTTTTCATCTTCTTGTTGTTCTATCTTTTGTTCATCATCAACTTCCTCTTTTTGTTCTCCTTCATCTACAATAGAGGTGTCCAAATTTCCTGCAAAAGGGTCCTTCTCATCTTGTGACAGGTCAAGGGTCACTGCCACATTAGAGACATAGAAATCTGGTTTAGGGTCTGCTTTGCTCTTCTCTGTGGACATCTCTTTCATCTTTGATCACTCACCCATTCCCAATTGTGTGGGAGATGTGGTTTTAGGAGGTGAGGGGCTGCTAGAAGTAGAACTCGTCAGAATATTCTCTAATGCCTTCTGAGTTTCCTCAGTCACTTCATCATACTTCCTCACCATTATTTTCAATATTCTAACTGTGGTTCTTAACAGAGGTTTCAGTTCCTTGAATATACTATCCCTCTCTTGTACTAATAACACAAGCAACATGTTATCAATTTCCTTATTTCTGATCTGATCATCCTCAATCTGTGCCAAGTGTTTTTTGTTCTCCAATTTTGCATATAGATATGCAGGTATGCTTCCTTCAATTTCTAAAAGAGTCTTCTTAAATGTAAGCAAATGCTCTATCACAATGTCTTCTATCTTCAGCTTATCTAATTCCTCATACCTGTTATAATATTTGTCAATTGTAACCAATTTACCTTGCTCTAGTGTTCTTTTCTCTAGCATCTTCATGTCTGGTTTCCAAATGTATTTTACTATTTTCTTCTCTTCTCCTATAGTGGTTTTCTCTTCAAGTGATTTAGGCTTACTTGATCTTGTAACTCTAGGAGTGACATCCTTTGCTTGCTCTATTTGCTGCTGTGGCGGAGGTGGACTATCTACCATAACTACCTTAGGAGTGGAAGGGGCATCAATGCTTCCACTTGCTACTCCAAGAGATCTCTCTACCATCTTCTTCTTGAATTCTTTCAATTCTTCTTCTGTTAGTCCTACTTTTACACCGCAATCATGAATAAGGTTAGCAATTTTCCTTTTCCTATGTTCTCTAGACTATTTCTCTTTCACCTTTGCTGATTTTTATTCATAGGTTCCCATCTTTCTTCTATTGTATCAACTTCTAATGTAAGAACATGTTCTACTTGCATGGTGATTACTTCTGAACTCACTTCATAGCCCATGGGGTAAAACCATTCCTTTATAGGTGTAACTGCTTCAAAACATACACAATCAATTTCAACCATGAAACAGATTATATCCTTGTACTTTTCCACAATGTCCTCATGAAACCTGTATCTTGTCTTCATCTGTTTCTGTAGAATTTTGATCATAGCAAATAATTCTCCATCTACCCAAGTAGTATTCTTCCCTTTGTAACTCTTTGAAATCAGTATGCCAATGGGTACTCCAGACTTCCAACCACGAGGATGTAAACTAGGAAAATTGTGTTCAATATGAATGAACATATGCATCAATAATGAACCAAATATGAAATTTTTAGTTCTATCCTTCTTCACTAGCTTAACATTCTCCAGAAATTGCTGAGCCATAACTTTGCATAGGTTATATTTTATTTTTTCCTTCACCATTCTCCATGCCATCATGATTACTCTAGCAGAAACAAAGTTAGGTCTTCTACTATAGTAGAATTTATATCCGAGTATCATGGCCATCAATCTCATATCTTGCTAAAAGATATCATTTACAGTCATTTCCCTTATGTCCCTTTTAGAATGTGTTAGGGTTTTGAATTCTTTCTTCACATGCTTCTCCGTAATAGGTATAACTCCAGTGTTGTCTAATACAGTGATCTCATGAATTAGGTCACTACAAATTTTCACAGGTTGGTCACTAATCCATATGAACTGATCATGAACACTACTCATCAATATCTTAAACCATTCATTTTCATCGAATTCGCATAAATCCATAACCTTCATTATGCTCAACTAACTAATGTGTTTGAATTCATCTTTCATGATTCCCTTTTCAATCATATTTTCCATTTCAGTGAGTATTTCATTGTCTCCCAATGTATCATACTTACAATGTATGTAATCCCTAATGTCTTCTACGTGCAATACGCCATGTTGTGTTTGTGAAAATGCTCCTTCCGGATCCTCTTCACAAGACTTATACAAATATTTCTTAAATTTGTATCTAGGACGATCAACAACATCAAAAATGATGGGTGCATCCATAGTTAGATGATGTAAAATACCTTTCTTTCACTGAAATTTGAGTGTTATGCTCCAATCGATCACGTACGAAAAATGTAGAATAGTCTGAATGCTTCTGCTCTCTGATTTCCTTAGCTCACTCTTTGTCAAATGGTGAATAGATAGGTCATCAAATGGTGGTTTATAAAAGTTAGGTTATAACTTTCATTTTCACCTTATACTGTCTAGTCGGCTGCTAGATCTCGCAAACAAAAAATACAAGTTGGCTGATGGTGCGCTCTTAGGTATATAATCCATGATGTCAGCTTAGTTCACACATAAGCTTGCATGAGCTCAATCTATGAATTTTGGGGAAGGATAAATTCTGATGTCTATATCCAATGCTCCCCCTAAGGCCATGATCAGCCAATTAGGTCAATTTTTTCTTGCTACCTTCAGGTGAAGATCTAGTAGCATCTACTGACTCTCCCTAAACTGATGTCTCACTAGTTTCTTTAATCTTCCATATCTTTCCACTATTGTTGCCTTCTTCTTTCTTAAAATAATTTTCAAAATCATTCTTCACATCTGCAATACTCTTGCCAGTATCATTTCCATTCTTCCATGAATTCATATGAGGTGGTGTTCTTCTGTTATCTACTCCATTATACCTGCAAAACTTTGCTATATGTCCTATATTATTGAATTTGTAACATATAGGAGGTCTTCTTTCTTGATTAACTTGTAACTTATAGTACTTCGCAATGTGTCCAATATTATTACATTTGTAGCATGTAGGTTTCATTGTAGGTTCTCGTCCATTGTCTTTTCTATGTCCTGATTGATTAGGTCTTCTACATTCTAATTTCTTGTGCCCATATCCATTACAGTTAAACCAATAACCAGAAAAAGTTCTGAAAGGGGCATTACCTCTGGAGTCTCTTTTCATGTGTCCAAATCTGTTGCAACCAAAGCATCTACCTCTGAAAGGTATGATCTTCTCTTCAAGTTCTTCAATAGATGGTTTCACAACATCAATCTTATCATCTGATTTATTTTCCTAATTTTTTTAACATTCAGCTTCATTGAAGCCAATGCCATTCACATCACCTTTAGTTTTTTGTTTGTCTAGTTGTTCATCAATCAACTCACTGCTGGTGTGAAGCTTTTCGATGTGATTCTTTGCGTCAACAAGTTCACCTTTCACAATCTGATTGTATTTATCCAATTCCATGTATTTGTTCTTGTAGTTGTCAACCTCATCCTTCATTTGATTCAATGCATTGTTTAAGGTTTCTTCAACTTTCTTCTTAGCACCCTTCTGCATGTGTACTTCTATAGCCATAGACTTATTTTCAAGTTTCAGAGTTTCAATCTCTTCTTTTAGTTGTTTCACCTGACCTGAATTGTCCTCATTTGGGTCTTCTTTTATCTGGACCACAAGATCTTCTCTTTGACTTATGGAAAGCTCAAGCTGTTCTTTGAGTTTCTTTATAAATTTATCAGCTCTTCACATGTTGAATCTCAATTCTGCATTCTCTTCTTTTTCTTTATCAAGGTCTTCAAGTGTAGCATCAAAGTTTTCTTGCAGCATGTCCAAATCCATTATTATCTCCCTCAAGCTATTAGGCTTTCTCTCCAAGCGCCAAAAGCTCTGATACCAATTGTTAGGATTGGATTATACCGAGAGGGGGGGTGAATCAGTATAATAGCACTTTAAATAAATTCTTCAACCACTTAATCATTAATCATACATTTGCAGTAAAGTAAAGAACATAAGTAAATGACACAGTACTCATAACACCATATTTGTTATGAGGAAACCCTGGCCAAGGGAAAACCCTGGTGGGGATGATACCCACAAGCATGCACTAAAGTATAGTGTCCATGTAAGGAGACCTATCCCTATTAGGATCTGAATATTACATAGTACATTTCCTTGTTAGAGGAATAACAACCCTGTTAAAGGTTCTGAACACCCTGTTAGGGGCCTCTGAGCTTACAGCTCTTACAATATAATTCAGTTACAAAAAGTTCTCAGTCATGAACAAAACAAGCATCACTAATGCTTTGATAGTTCCTTTATAATTATTTAGTCATCTATGTCTTTCTCTGCTCTTCCATTCGCATATCTTCTCTCCCAAATAACTATTACAAAAACTTCTTACAATCTTTACCAAAAAGATCTTACATATATATCTCTCAACTTTACAAAGTCGGCTCTCAGTATGAATATTACAAATAATACTAAGTCGGCCTTCAATACAAAATACATTTAATATAGTACACATTAAATGCATAGTTGGCGCTCTTGCATAGTCAATGTGTAGGCTATCAACAACCAAAATACAACTTCAATTTCCTGGATTCCAAGTCATACTCCCTCAATCTTCGTTGTTGTCCAACTGCTCTATATCATTATTCTTCTACAGTCTGTATATCTTCAAATCCTTCTAACTCATCGTAGACTTAACCAAATCCAAATCGATCTTAGGTGGAGGTCGCACATACTCCATACTATCTACCTCTAAGCTCGCTTTCCCTAATACACCGAACTCTGTCTTTGACATCAAAAGTACTATATCTCTACTACTATAGTTAGTGAATTTTGAAATGTCAAAACTTATCTTCAAAGTAATCAAACTTTTAAAACCCATATGTGTTGCCATAAATGAGAACCAAAAAGTGAACATTATTTACCAAAGTTGATCACTTTCCAACACTAAATTGGTCTAGAAAGCCTTAAAAAATCCCTCCACATTGTGGGCCAAAATCCTTTGGGCTAAGTATTTGGATGCACCTTATCCTCATAGAATCTTCACAATGGATAATCCTCCAGAAGGGTCTCACATGTGTAATTTCCTAGTGCCTTGTAGACAACTTTTTCTACCACATCTCTTGTGGGTAGCAAATTATGGTCAAACTTCTTTGTTTTAGGAAGATTCATGGAATGTGAATCCCCCACTTGACTCCAATAATCAATTTCTAAATGCCAAAAGGATTCTACAAGAAACTTGGGGTTTGAGAGATTTTGATTACCTACATTTGGTTTAGAACTAGTGTTAGGACAATACAAATTTTTTTGGTTTAAATATTCCTTTGAACATCTTGCACTCTAGGACATTCTAAAAAATATTGTTATCCATTTCTCCTAAACCTGTGATATTCTTGTATGGAATCCTTCAAAGTCAGGTCAGTATTCAATAAAAGATGGTTATGTTCTTTTAGACCCAAATCTCCCTTTTGATCGGTCTCATGCCTTCTCCTTTTGTTGGTTTGCTAGATGATGAAGGGTGCTCCCCTTAATACCACAAACACATAACATAAACAGAGAAACAACAACAATATGAAAGAACAGAAAATTGGCTTCTTATTATCTCCACAAATGTGGAATTACAAACTTTCAGAATTACAATATGCAAAGCCACATGGGCATTCCCTTACAAAATTTTGTAGGACAAAGCCTCGAATTATTACCCAGATCTACTACCTAGAACTATTCTGAACTGCCTAAGACAATAATACAGCCTTCCTTATATAGGCAATTTTCCACCGCCTGGGAAGGTTCCAGAATAAGGCCGACCAAACTTAGAATTATTTTAT
>MU225706.1:1697391-1719070 GCA_018584345.1 Thuja plicata
TACCAAAAATAGTAACTTTCCATAAATAGCAGCTCTGCACAAAATAGCCCTTATTGAATATAAAAACAGAAATATTTTTGGGTGATGCAAGATTGCTCTTACACCCAGGATGCTCCTGCATCACTAGATTATTACTAAAGGCATGAGAATTTGCATGGTTGGTCCTATCTAGGTGAATCCTTACCAGTGATAGATTGGCAAAAAATGTCTATTTTTGTGCCTTTCCTCTGTCATCTTAGAAAATTAGAATTGGAAACTTCTAATCGTTTACTTTTGCATTGTTCCTTTGAATTGGAAACTTCTAATCGTTTACTTTTGCATTGTTCCTTTTCCTAGAAAGTTTGGTCTTGGCTCTATAGTAAATCAGGCTAGTATGCTCCTTTTTCATTATCATTGGTGGATGTCTTTTAGTCTTGGACAAGGTTGTATAAGAAATATTTATTGAAGTTATTTGGTTGGTTGCTTCAGTGGTGCCAATTTGGGGTCTTTGATGGGAACGTGATAGAGGAGGTTTAAAATGGAAGATGTTTTAGTAAAGGAGGTTGCTAATACTATTGAGAAGTCAATCTCTGAGGTAGTTAATGCTTACACTACAAATTATAAAACCTTGGACTCAATTTTCTCTTCTTGGGACTCTTACATTCTTTCCAATTTGAAAAGCATTTATCTCCCAATTAAAGTATCCTTACTTAATAATCAGGTCATGAGGGTGAATTGGAAGAAGTTTTTTGAAAACCTCATCGCTCTCATTTTATCAAGGTAATATCAAGGTAATTTTTGATGGTGCAGCGAAAGGTAAGCCAGGGTTTTTGGGTGTGGGACCTCCATTCAAAATTAAGCCAGGGTTGTTGGGTGTGGGACCTCCATTCAAAATTTAGTTGGGTCAGTGCTTAAGGAAAAAATTGTTCACATCCTAGATGGATCTAATAATCTTGCAGAAGCATCATCTTTGGTCATAGGTCTCAAATTAACTATCACTTTGGGAATCTCAAAGCTCATTATTGAAGGAGCTTCAAAGCTCATTATTGAAGGAGCTTCTATGATCATCATCTCTACTTTAAAGAAGTGGGATATTATTGAGGGGGGTTATATGATTGTACTCTTAAGGCCATATTTTATTATAAAATAATTTCTAGACTATCCTAGTTTGACTAATCAAATGATCTCACCACCTTATTTCTATGTATGTATTATATTAGTGATTTCTCAATTGATAAAAGTGCCTAGTTTGCATTTCTATAGTTAGACATCCTTAGTACATCTCGCTGCCAAGTACCTATTCACATATGTGCATCTTTTTTTACAGTTGCAATCAAGCTTTCAAAGAGATTTCAAATATATTTAAGAACAAAAAAAGTTCTCATGGAACCTCATGTTCAACAAAAAAGCTCAAGCCCCTCCCATAGAACCCTTACCTAATTAATTCTATAGCAATTTTTATTTTTGTTTTATGGGACCTCTTTGTTCTAAAAAGTGGATTCCAAAGTCCCTTCATGGAAACCCACCCTTAATATAGTATATATATAAATATCAAGAAAAAATATACTCGTATTCCAAGTTTTTAGAAAACCAGATTAAGTGTGATCGATAATGTAGTATATATATATAAATATCAAGAAAAAATATACTCTTACTTCAAGTTTTTAGGAAAACAGATTAACTGCGATCTATACCAGAATAGTTGACTATTCATAAATATATTTTTAAACTGCAAAATAAAATAAAATAAAATAAAATTATTCAACATGCCTAAAAGACTAGGAAAACTAAAAACTCTTTCAGTGTGTTGCATTCTCCTCTCAAATCTGAGTGATGAGCTCTTAGTCGGTCTAATTTCTTCCAAAAATAAGTTATACTTCCTTCTACAGACTCGCATACTCTCCCCTATCGTACTACAGCATACACACTTTCTCTCCATCCATTTTAAGATTCAACAACAAAGTAAACAAGGGCTGCGCGCAGCTGGAGTCCCTACCTAACGAATCATGGTGGGCTTGCTTGGTGTATTTGTAAATGACTGATCTAGGGTCAGTGGTTTTAGAATCACTTTTAAACCGTAGATGCCTTGAGCACATAAGCAAAATAAAAATTGTTATGCTAAATTGGGTGTGATAGAGAAAATCAAATGAGAAATCTTTTTGATGAGACTGGTCAGGCATTGCAATATTGTAGAGCTATATTAAGTCATGGGATGGAAAACCAAAATCCATTTTGTAATGCAGTGTCTGAATTTCTAGGAATGGTTTGGGTTGTTATGCAGATACATAAGGAACAAATAATACAACAACATTAAAATTTCATTAAGAATAGTAGTACATCATCGAATACATAGGGATAATGTTCAAGTTTTGTGCATTAACAATATAATCTGATTGTTGTCACACAATCCATGATATGCATTTTTCAAATATCTGATTACAACTGGGATGCTGAATATTGTGGGTGATTATGAAAAGTCTAATAGGTGTATCTTTTATTAAACTTATGTTGAACTGGGATAATCTTAATCTGCAAATCCTAATGACACTATAGACCTATAGACAATTTTGATTTTCTTCAGTAAAAATAAAATTTTAAGTGAAAAAGAACTACATTAGATTTTTGCTATTTTTTGTTCATAAGTGTGATTCAACATTTGTATTACAAGCAAATATCGTAATGGCTCAATCTTGAGATTTTTCAGTTTACCTGCATTTAATCAAATTGTATATAAATTTCTAGTCTTCAAAAGAAAATGTCCATATGCTGCTCCAGATGCTCTATGATGGAAACCTGAAAAGGATTTTTTTTTACCATATTATATATGAATTTATGCTCTTCTTTAAGCAAATATTCATTGAAAGGATTCCATTGCACAGAAAAACATGGTTTCTTTCATTGTGATACATATCATTGGACTTAAGAAAAGAATTTGTGTATTATATGCACCGCGGATAGATACATGCTTAGGATGAAAAGATGTTTTCAAATGCTCAGAAACCAATTCTTAACACAGATGGTACTGTTGTTTCTTTAAGAAAATACATTACTATGAAGATGTACACCACTGATTTGCATTATGATTTGAGGAAGACTTGATTTTGACAGGTAATTCTCTGAGACAGGGAAGAAATGAAAAGCTACTCAAGTGTGAAGATGGAATCGTAGCAGCGTTGGAGGCAAAGACACTTCGCAATTCTGTCATCTACGTCCTCAGGTCGTTGGTTATTAGATCTTGATGGTTATTCACATTCTTCAGCCAGAATCTTTTATTAGACTAAAGGATAAGGCCTGCAATTTCAAACACTGAAGTTTAATACCTGCATCTCTCTTATATAATTTTAAATCTTCCTGGGAACTTCAGAGCGTTCATACAAACATTTTGATAAAGAATGGCAAAATTCTTAATGTCTTTAAGAGTTTAATCGTTTGCAGCTCAAATCCAATAGAAATGGAAGACATTTGCGTTGAATTTGAGCTCATCCAAGAGCATAGAAGTGACCTCTAAAAATAGCCTTTGAGAAAAAGTGAGATCAGACTGCCAATTCAAAAGACAATATTAGCACAAATTCGTTATATTGAATAGGCAATCCTTTGAAAGTCAACTTTATAGTTAGCAAGAAGAGCGTCTCATAGATCAAAACAAAGAAGACCTTCAGCAATTAAATTCATTCAGCAGGACTCAAAATTTCTAATACCAATACCATAAAAGAAAAGGTGAAATGTCAACAGCCAAAATCTTCTGTAGAAGATTGTAGAAACTCTTTAGTCAAATGAAAAATTTAAATCTAGAGATGGTGTATTGTAGATGTATGAACCTGCTTCTAAGGATGTCAATTTAATCACGCAGCCTCTGACTATTTGAAAGGCATCCATCCTCGCTACAAGAAATTTGATGAAAAATGACATACAATGTAAAGCTCTCAGACGTGTATTTTTTTACTGCTCACTTTAACAAACACCTTGGAATAGAGGCAAACACTAACAAAATAGAAAACTAATTACTCGTCAACAGATACACATATTATGTTCTTGAGGTTTCAGACGGGGTTGAGAGAAAACGCTACAAATTTATCATTACAAGAAGACCTAGGATCTCATTATCAAAAGCTTGCACTAAAACCTAAGTTCGTGTATTTTCAAATTTACCTAACAAATAGGGGCAATAGCTAACAGAGTAGCTCAACCTATTGTAACAGGAACTGCTTTGCAAAACAAGCCCTAAAGAGATCGAAAGAATAAAAAATCGAATGGCTTTTCACTATTTGAATCTACAGTGGAAAAAATTATACATTACGAAGAGAATTTGTTCATAATATAGAAAACTACAGAATTCAAGTGGGGAATCATTTTCCCATCTTTATAGCAGTTGGATAGAAACATTATTATGCTGCAAGAAAGCAGTCAAAATGTTTGGATCATAAAACTTGCCCACCAAGAAACAGAAAAAAAAACACATACCAGTGCTTTGAATTCTTTAAGAGGAGTCCCACTAGAATTACTAAACCCGTGTTCCCAATGTGTACTAAATTGGGACAAATAATTTCGAGCTAGGATACCTAAAATTTTAAAATATCCACAAAAAGTTTGGCATTAGCAACAAATAAATGTTAAACATTTTTCCCTACAAATTGCAATAGACAATTAACAGAGAATACCCTAATTTTGACATTTTGTTGACGATGTATATATAGATATATTTTTATGTATATATACATATACATATATACATTTATATGAATTATATATAAATGTTTATATGTACTAATGAGATAGTAGTAATATAAATACCAGATACTAAGATGCTAAGAAAGCAACATAGTACTTGATCTTAGCAAGTTTGGATGATGTATATTTAACCTTAAATGATAGAGGTACTACAAAATAGTAAATTTGACCACATACCAACAATAACATAAATCTACATGATGGTGTATGTGAAAGAAAATAGACGACGCTACTTGCTATAAAGGTTAGAGTGGGTCATCCTTGACCATAACAATAGTTAGCCTATTACATACAACAATATATACATTTAAACAAAAGAAATAATCATATAACATTAAACATAAATGAAAAACATTAGATTCACATATGCTCATTTCAAAGCATCTATCTAGTTAAAAATACGGTAATGTTATAAAATGTGATATAACACAAACACTAATCTAAGCCAAAAGTAACATTGTTATGTCCACTAAAAAATCCTTCTCTAACATCTTTAACATCTTTTACTCCATCCATAATTTATTTATATATCTTATTTTTAGTTCATGTGGTAGGCTATAAAACTATAGGCAACAACTTGAACTTAGCTCGTTATTAATAGTCTTTTTTTTTTTAGCAAATCAAATTTGAGATTTTTTTAATATTTCTAAGATATTTATTTTAACTTAAGTATAGATGTAATTTTTTTAACAAAATATACTCTAAAAATATTTTTGTGAGAGTTTTAGCCATATGAGCCCCTTTTTTAGAAGCTAGCGAAAATAGTGCTGAAAGAAAGTATAAAGATAAGGATAAATAAAAAGTGTTCATAATTTTACTTAGAACAAATAAGCTAATTGGTCATCTTATGAAGACAATTAAAATGAATATTGATTTGATGGTAAGATAAAAATAAATCTTCAATTATTAGTTTTTAAATATAAATATACATAAATAAATATCATACTATAAATCTACTACTTACTTTAAAATTATTATATTTTAAATATAATTATTATTAACAAATATACTATAAATCTAAGTTCATATTCAAATAAAAATTCTTTTTATTATGTCTATTCTAATTTCATATAAACAATAATTAGAACCACATTCTGATATTGATAATGCAACTTCTTTACTATTATTATTATTAAAGACAATACATATTTATAATTTGCAAACTTTATTTGCTCTCTATATAAAAAACCACACACACATTTCAAATGCTAACAAATACAAATACAAAATACCCTAATAAATTAAAACCCTTTATTACATTATCTTTTAATAACTTCATTAACAAATCACAAAAATACATTTAACACTTAATAACATATATTTGAAAACTTTAAAAAGCATTGTCTATCACTTTTAAATTAAAGCTTGTAAGGTTAGTTTATTTTGCTTGTCTTATAATGACAAGGTGGGGAAAAGTCTCGACTATTATTAAAACAGCTCAAAACACTTTTTAACACATTTGATAGCGGCTACTATCATCTGTTTCGTAAATTTCTAATAGAAGAACATAGAAAAAGTGCTAATCATACCCAGGGAAATTCACAAAGCATTCAAAAAAGAAAGACTTTATTTTAATTTAGGAGATCAATAGGATGATATTGTAGCTCTGGAAACATGAACTGCAAACCAAAATTCAATAGACCTCTGAAGCAGAAGATCTCTATGATTGGTAACGAGATGTCCTCATAAGTTGAGAGGATGAAAGAAAATTGCATCCTGAGGTCGCTCAGAGAGGAACAGATTCTCTGTCTGCTTGTACAAAGACTTAAACACAGGACTGTACACACATGAATACATTCTTTCTTAGAAGAAGTTAAATCAAACAGTCTTAAACATGAATATTTACCTACTTGGATAGAATATATAATATTTGATAAGGAGTACGGGGTAGTTCCATATTACTGTTATCATATGTAAACTGAAAAACATATGACTGGTATAGTGGACTATCCATATAGAATAAACTCACATTCAAGCTTGTACAATAATTTGTTTCTTACAATAATAACAATGAGATGGAAAACAACAGATCATTTAAATTAACAAGGAGAAGTTTGAAGACAAATAGGTACCTCCAAGCACATAGCATACCTTAGAAGAGTCTGAATACTTGGGCAAGGAGAAGCCAAGAGGGTTGAGAATGAGTTTGGCTGCCCCAATTCGAGCATTCTCAGATCTGAACTCAATCATACTTGATAACTCCCACCTTCTGAACTCATAATCTCCTTGGGAGAATCTGAGCCCAAAGCTCTATTGGAAATAGCTTCCATTGTTTCTTACTAAGAGCTCAATAATGATTCTATCCTTAACTGCACCAAAACTTACCTCATAAACCTCATGATATCCAGGGAGATTTTAAGAAAAAAACCCCAATTTAATTAAATTATTTTACTATCAAATGTGATTTCAGTATGTTGAATAGACGATACAATGCAACGTGCCCGAGCTCTCTTAAGAATTTGTTGATGGGAATCGCCCTCTTTGATTTCATCTGAATTCATGTCTAAAATAAAGGCCAATTTAAATAAAAATATTATGATTAATATTAGGGAGATAAATAATTGTAAAATCATTTTTATTATTATAACAATTAAAATTTTAATCAATGTCTTTTATAGTATCGATGGTTATAGATTCTTCTACTGTGGCATTCTCTTTCACGGTGGGTAGGGACTTTATTCCTTCCACAATCGCAAGTAATGTTAGGTTGGTGCAGAGTGTCTTGCAAATCGTAGTAAAAAGGTCTTCCAAAAAATGCTTCGCTTCTCCATAATTTAACAATTTGGTCTTAGTAAGGGAGGGTTGAGAGGGTTTATAATATTTAACTCCAATCTCCTAGTTTGTTTTAGGTTCATTTTAGCATTTCCCTTACTTGTTCACCCCTTTAGTATAGAGACTTTACATTTTAGGGTCTTATTTTGGTCAAATTGACATTATAACTATCTTGAACTTGTGATTTTCTTGTGAATCATTTTTTCTAATCACTAAACTATCTAAGCATCCTATTAAATATTAAATAATAGTTTATAAGTATTAAGTTATATTTGCTACTTACTTAGGTTGAAATTAACCACTCATAATTTGAAGACTCTCTAACTCCTTCATTCCCCTCAGATTTCTTAATTATTGATCATCTCTCTCTCTCAAAAAAAAAAATTATTGTCATAAGTTCCTCCTTGTTAGTAAACCAATACTACTACAACATTCTTCTTGACGGTCTAGTAGAATTTGACAACACTTTTGTCCTATTGGCTTCATCAATCTTCTAGTGGTATAATTATTCATAGTTTTAATTATCTTACCTTCTTTAATATCTTATTATTATTATAAAATCCTTGTGTATAGAGCCCTTAGTGCCTATGTATTTTCATAATTTTGAAATAGTTTTCATTTTGGTTTATATTGCTTCCATTGCCACCACGCATGTAATTCCTATCAGGTAGGCCATAGGGTGACACATAATTGTCTACATCAAGTGTTAACATATCCATGATGGACCCCTCTAGATTTCATGTCAAATTGCTTCTTTCCTTTGTATGTATAGTTCTCCTATTAGCTTGTAGTTTCCTTTCTCATAGTGCTTTAACTTGTTAGAAATTTTTTATTTCTTAAGGGTAAAAAGCATTAGGATTATCTTTGCTAATTCTCTATTTTTGTCAAGTACTATTAAGATGGTATATTTCTTAAAAAGAGCTAGTTAGTCTTATTTTAGTTTTTAATGAATTTAAAAATAGAGCTATTATTATCTTCATCAAATTGAATTTTATTATTGATTTTTTGTGAGATTAATGTTCTACATCACTTCTTTCCATTCAAGGAAATGCAAGCAACATAATTATGTTAGACATCATTATCCAATATTTCAATGCTTTGAATGTCCCCTTTGCCAAGGAAGACTCTGAACTAGGTGAATCTCATGATTATTTTATGCATGTTACTTCTTCTTCATCTTCATCTTCATCAATAAAGTCTTTGTCTAATGATCAATGCATTTTCAGTTTTAGCTCTAAATAAGAAGTTTTAAAAGAAAATTTGTTGTTCATCTCCACTAAAATATATAAAAATGATCTCACCCCATATAAAAACTATTCAGATAATTCCAAATACTCATCAACGTTGTAATTATCTTGTTCTAGTTTTTAAAATGTTGACCTTAAGAGTTTCACACTATGTTTAGAACCATTTTAGAATATACATCTTGCTTATGCCTGAGTACACCAAATTTTAGGACAGTTTTCATGAATTTGGCTCATTTGCCTAATCCCAACCTCTTTCATGACTCACTTTCCTAAGACTAGGACATTAGCTACCTCTTTCTAGGAAGATAATACTCAACATTTGAAGAATGAAAGTCAAATTTGCAAACAACAAAAATATATCTTATTTTTTTTTCCCTACAAAATTATTTAGAAAAGTTGTAAGTTGTTTTAGGAAAATATGTCTTCACCTTGCGTTTACATAGAGTTACTATTTCTAGTAAGTGTTCCCTAAGCATAGATTTTCCCTAGTCTCTTAAAATATTATGATGGGTTGAATAAGCATGTCGGTAAACTTTTGTAGCAATATCATGTGTAGTTTTTAAGAGATTAAACTTTTTTTTTGAAGTTGTTAAAGAAATTTTACAAATAAAATTTTGAAGGCTTTAGAGGCTCTGAAATGGCCTAAAAATATCCATAACCAACATATCATTTAAAAGATGATAGAGCATGTTGTGATCTTTTCGATTCTTCAAATGGTTTGTCAACCTAATACTTAATTCTGAAGTTATGGCCTCTAGGAGTTAGGTCTCCCAAAAAATGAAATTTAAAAATGTTTTGAGCACATAAATGAGCTTTAAAAAGGAGTTACACATATTTGTGTATTTTTAACACATCATACGGCATCTTTGATTGTGGATAAGATGGGAAACATTTTATAAGTGGTTTTTAACCTATGGTCTTGTAATACCATTTGATGGTTTCATGTATTGTATCTCCTATATATTAGGTGCATGAGATGGAGCATAAAAGTGTTATAGATATTCAGTTACGTTGAGAAATCTAGTTGGTGATACTCCTGAGAGAAGCTTTCTCTTCAAGTATATTATAATTTATTATTAATTTATGAATAATATATTTAGTGGCTTTTGGAGTGTGGGATTTTTCTCTAGAAAAGGATTTCCCCATGAAATCATTGTTTTGTGGTATGCATGTTATTTATATTAATATTATATAACTGTTGTAAATATCTAAGAAATGTTTTAGATTACCCCATGTTAAGGTTACTGTAGGAAGTTATTTTTCTACTAAAATTCCTTACAAGTAGTAGCTGTGTCTGATCACCTTGGTTTAAGTTGTGGGTTCTTGGGTCTTTTGAACTAATTTTCATATTTGAGTAGGAACTTTTGTAGAAGATACTTTGTGATCTTGTTGTAGGAATTTATAGATGGTAAGTTGTTTAGGGACAAGATCGGTGGAGAAATATTTTGGAAATAATTTTGAAACATGGAAGTTAGAGATGGAGGATCGGTCAATACATCATGATCTATGGGATTATATTGATGAAAATTTCCATGACACCTATAGATCCAGATAATCCTTCTAAATATGTTATTATGGACAGTAAAGCCAAGGTATTGATCAGATTATGCCTTATAGACTCTATTTTAATTATGTCCCTGAAGAGTCCTCTACAAAGAAGTCAGGGAAAAAGCTTTGTGAGATGTATCAAGCTAAATCTTTAGCTAATAAGATTTTGTTGAGAAAAACAATTCCTTAATTATGGAATAGGGTGGATAAATTACCAACCACCTAGAATTAGTAAATATGTTTGTTGCTCAATTTGCATTAGTTTGTGGCAATTTGTATGAGAAGGAGAAATGTTAGATCTGGCCTTGTTCTTTCTCTGATTCATAAGATTCTTTCATTATGGGCATTTGAAGTACCTCTAATATTTTAGGGGATAATGATGTGGTGGGTTATTTTCTTTCTAAAGAGATGAGGAGGAAGGTATCCAACAGTGGAATCCCTAGTTTTTCATGGAAACCCTAAGGAAAAAAGAAAAAGGAAAAAATAATGAGAAGTGTAATAAATCTACATTTGTGGGTAGATTCAAATCTCCTAGTGGAAAGTAGAAAGTTATTTTTCTAGAATTGTGATAAGCCTAGACATATCCGTAAGGACTGCAAAAAAGAAAAGAAGAAGAAAAAGATGAAATTTGATTCTAATCTTGATTTTGAGAAAGAATGTGATGATTCATTCATTACAACTTTGACCACTCATGTATCTGATGATGCATGGTTAATCGAATCAAGTGCATATTTTTATATGGCCTCTAATAAAGATTGGTTTTTTTAATATGAATAATTTAATAGACGTAAAGTGTATTTGGGTGATAATTCTCATTTAAATATTTTTTTTCGTGGTGAAATTAGAATCTGGTTTTGTAATGGTAAAATAAGAAAGATTAATGATGTGTTGCACAATAGAATTTAAAAAAGATGAATCCCTAGAAGCCCAAAAATCACCTGCATGCAAATAACCTGTTACACAAAGAAACCCAAAAAACATAAAAGTGCTCAGAAAATATGAGAGATTTTATTATTCAGAGAGGGAATGAATATAATACAATGAGATCAATCCCTATAAAAGGAGATCGAAGAAACCCTAAAGGGGTGCACTTAATAATTATAATAATTATTAAATGCCTAAAATACATAACTAAGTTAATCTTAACAAAGGAATAAAAGAAGACTTAATTAATATAATTAAGTGAAATACCTTTTACTCTAACACCCCCTCTTAAGATGAACTTAGGGAGTAGCTACAAACAAAGTGCATGAAAGAAAAAAGAAATTACAATGCTACAAAGAAAACTTGGGTCCTGGCAACAAAGCCATGTTAGGTACCCAATCACAACCAAATCTCTCTAAAATGGAGGAAAAAGAGAAAACCTCATGGGAAAAACTCTTCTCCAAAAAGAGATGACCTGCTACAAAGAAGCACTGGAAGAATATTGATGGAGTAACACTGGAATCCTGATTCTGGCAAGTAAGGAAAGATACTTATTTTTACTAGAAACCATATGTGATTCATCGACTCAGGCAGAATCATAATAAAACAACAACAAACCTGATGCTAAGGAACACTAGAAAACTCATAAATTGGCACAACCCTGGAATATTTGAAGAAATAGTAGATAAAAAAATATTCCCCCCCTAAGAAGGAATGAGAGATAAAATAATTCAGAAGCTATGTGTATCTCAATGCTGATGCAAAACTATGACTAAAACTGATCCATAGGAGCAAGTACCATGAAGATTATTGGAACAATAACCATAAAATAAATGGCCCTCAAACTGAGATGTGACCTGATGAGAATTTGTTGTGATTCTGGGTCATTAACCAGAGGCTCTCAATCTAATATGTGAACCAATGTGAACAAAATGTGTCAATTTATGAGCAAGATAAGGCCTAAAGAAACAATAGAATCCAGATACAAATAATGCGAGTTACCATAAATATGAAGATTAGATCAAAGTGCATGCAGTGTTACTACACTGTAATCAAATTATTGTGCAAGAAACCCTCTTGATGGAGCTTTATTGAAGTTCATTTATTACAATACCCAAAGATTGTAAAGGAGAACATGCAAACTATGCATAAAGAAAAAAATAAATGCAAAAATAATGCATGTAAAAATATATTTGTGTATGCACATATGAATATTCACGTCTGCCTCCATAAGTGCAAAAAATATATTTTGTCTTTGACTATGTAAAAAAGGCATGTAAATAGGAAAATATGGAAATGAGATTAGAAAAATTAGAACGGGCTCAAAACCAATTTTTCGATGATATCGTGTTTGCCCAATTTCAATACCGTATGAGGAAATTATGAGCCTCTGAAGTTCTAGAAACGAGGACTTCTTAGATTCATGGGTGAGAATCTACAATTTATGGAAAATCATGACACCAAGAAAAAAAAATGCTTGCACAGCTACAAAGAGCACAAAAAAATACCCCAATTTAAAAAAAAATTGCTTGGGAATCAAAGTTCGTATGAGTGAGAATGAAGCGTTTGAAAATTGGCTTCAAATATGCAACTCCCAACAGTGAGGGGGTATTCTGAAATGTTGTGATCCAGATTCTCCAAAATATTTGACTTGCATGCAAAAACCAAAAATGATCAAGATGGTTTGTTTGTACTACAAACAAAACCCAGATGACAAATGTTCTTAGCAAAGAACACAAAATGTTGATCTAGTGTAATACGATGCTCTCAACAGCTGAAAAATGACCAAAAATTGAAAAATAAAATATCCTTCTGAAGCTAATGGAGAGGTATGTTTGGGTTCAAATCACTCTGAATGATAGACGTATGTTGGAATCATTTTTTGTTGTAACAAAAGCTCAAACTGTCAATGCCTGATACAAATGCTAGATTTATCTGAATCCGTGGGAGGGGATTAAGTCATGTCATGAATCTCGAAGGAGGTGCTGACCACCAAGTCAACAATCTCTCCATCAAAACCGACTGAGCATTTAACACCCACTAAAGGGAGACTCGAACCTATAACCCAAGTCTCTGATACCAATTGTTGGAATCATTTGTTGTTGCACCAAAAGCTCAAACTATCAATGCCTAATATAAATGCTAGATGTAACTCAATCTATGGGAGGTGTTCAAGCCATGTCACGAATCTCCAAGGAGGTGTTGACCATGAAGTCAACAAGGTATGCCTTGGATTAAAAAATCAAAACTCCAAACCCTCAAAGCTCCAAAAATCTTCAAAAAAACATGAACGGGAAGTAGTAGGTCTGGAGCTCTAATACCATGATAGAATTCACAAAAGATGAATTCCCACAAGTCCAAAAATCACCTGCATGTAAATAACCTATTACATGAAGAAACCCAAAAAATATAGAAGTGCTTTGAAAATATGAGAGATTTTACTATTCAGAGAGGCAATGAATATATTACAATGAGATCAATCCTTATAAAAGGAGATCGAAGAAATTCTAAACGGGTGCACTTAATAATTATAATAATTATTCAATTCCTAAAATGCATAACTAAGTTAATCCTAATAAAGGAATAAAATGTTACTTGATTAAAATAATTAAGTGAAATACGTTTTACTCTAACATTGCATCTCCCTAACCTAAGAGGAAATTTATTATCTACAAAAAGCTAATAGATTTAGGTATGCAGATAGTCTTTTCTAATGCAAGATGAAAAATGGTGATAGATGCTATGGTAATAGCAAGAGCTGACTGCATGATTTTTGGTAGACCATTAGCTCAATAATCTCATGGGTACTGCAAGTGTATCTTTCACCACACATTTTGATTGTGTCCCACACAAAATTATTCCACAAATTTTTGAGCTTGTATGTTATAACCTTTGAGGGTAATTAATCCAAAGGATTTAATATGAAAAATAGAGAATAGTTAAGTAAATAAGGAGAAGCTTGGAAACAATAGAATTGCGTACCCTAAAGCACATAGAAGACCTTAAAGGATCTAAATACTTGGGTAAGGAGAAGCCAAGAGAGTTGAGAATGAGTTTTTCTAACCCAATTTGTGCTTCTGTGGGCATACTTAGATCTGAACTCAACCATACTTGATTAATTGAGCCCCCCTCTGAGCTCATAATATCCTTGGGAGAAACTAAGAAAAAAACTCAATCTCCTTAAGATAAATTAGGTTCAAAAATCTATTGGGTACAGTTTCCATTATTCTTACGAAGAGTTTTATAAAGATTTATTCCTATCTACACGACAAATGCAACCAAATATTAAATTCAAACCCAATAAATCCATGCTTGCAAGGAATGCAAACTCGCAAAAGAACATTGATCAATGTAATTCCATACAAGATCTAACAAAAATTTAAAACTAAAAAATGAAATGGCATTTTGATTATATGAATCAAATCAAGTCGTCTACTAATATACAGTGTAATGAATTCTAATCTGTTTATGCTCTCTTGTATCATCTCGATGATGGATCATGGAGTGTGATCCAAAACATTTAGATGAAAAAAACTTTGACATAATCTACCCTTAAAAAATTTTACAATAAAATATTATGAATCTGAAATCCATTCTCTTTAGATGCTATGAGTGTTGGGAGTAAAATATTAATACCCATAACAAGTGAGGAAAATAAAGAGAAAAATATATGAAGAAGAGAGATGGAATGCATACAGGCTTGGTTATTTTGCATAATTTTATGTATTTGGACAGGTCTACATTAATTAGAATTTTCAGAGAAATACTCAATATTTTATTTATTAGTAAAACTTATTGAGCACTATTCGAAAGGTCGACCTCATGAATTGGACAATACTGATTGATTAACTAAAATTCAAATAAAAGCCTATATATTTTTTAATTCAGATTAGTCATTTCCAATCAACTGTGATTTCATTATTTAATAGGCATGAGTTATATTAATAATTTATTGATGAGAATTATGAGGCACATATTTTGACATTATTAATTCTATATATTTATCTTTAACTCTTTATATTGAAGAAAACATCAAGGAAAACATGAAAAAATAATGAGTTGCAATCCCTTTACTTGGATAACTAACAAGCAACTACTTTGGTGTTAAACACACTCTACATAGTGAGAGGGGTGGGTTTGAATGTGCATAAATATAAATTAAACTAACTGACTTCAATATTCACCACATGTATGAATAAGAAAGTAAAAAATAGAACTAGCAACACATGAACACTCAAATTTTATATGTGGAAAACCCAAATTTGGAAAGGCCACAGTGAGCACTTGCCTAGAAAGAAAATCCATTGATGTGTATAGTTTGATGAGAAAAGATGTTAAGAGCTCACTTCTCTGAACTTGCAACCAGATGCTCGATGCTAATACAAAAATAAATAAAAATAGGAGCTTATTGCTTTGGACCTACAAATAGAGCCTCTCCACCAAAGTAGTAAGATAAAAAAAAATATATAAAAAAAAATAAAATTGTGCACCTAAGACTCACTATCCCAGGGACAAGGTACATACAACTCTTTAAAAAACATAAAGAGAGATTCTCCTCATAATGCAGTTCCTATGCATATAAGTGTCAACTTCAGCAACACATTGTTATTCCCTTTTCTTCTTTTTCACTATCACAAAACTCTACTCTTCTGATTGTGCATCTTCACTTGTTCATTCACAATCCACTTACTTCTCACTCTAACTTTTTCTAGAGAAAAAATTGTATTTATATAAAATGGATCGTTAGAGATTACAACAAGGTTATCCATGCCAACAGGATATTACAATTAAGTTACAATTTGGCTATAGAAATAGAAAATTATAATAAGGTCCTATACCAGAAGGATGTGAAACAAAAGATAGAATGGACCAAACCAGATAAGAGATAAACATTAAATGCATAGGTGACATATAGATCATGAACCCATCCAGATAAGAGATAAAGATTAATTGTATAATCTAGACCTAAATCAAGAAGCATGACCCACTCCAGGAGAGAGAGGGACCATGAACATGCTACACAACCTGATGTTAGATCTACAATCACCAAAACAACATCCATAGAAAACTCAAACATGTAGAAACATACTTCCCTAAGAACCACTTAGCTTGCCAACTATTTCTATACCCCCAAATTCCATGGTGAGATCCATATGGCATGTTAGATGTCATATGACTTGCTAATAGTCCACATTAGAATCTGTCACAACACATTTTCAGAAAAAAAAAAAAAAAAAACAAGTACTGCAAAACTTGATGACACAAATTTTGAATCACCACAAAATCTTCCAGATAAAAATTGTAGCACTATTAACTATAACTGTAAAACTATATTTATTTACACAATTAAACCACATGGCACCATCTTCACACAATCATAGGATACATATACATCTTCCACTATCCTGAATACATACTTGTCTTCCACTACACTATACCATTGCTCTGAATACATACTTGTCATCCGCTAAACTATAGAATTGAATACATACCTATCTTCCATTTCTCTATAGGTTCCATACGAAAAAATACTTCTCATAATATAAGACTTCAGGACCACAGTGTTTGAGCAACCACAAAAACCTCTAGAACACAATGTTTGACATCAATGAAAATAGACAACCAAACATATATTTCCAATTACCCCCCTTTGTCATTGATGGAAAACAACCACCAAAAATATTTCACCAAGATATCAATCATTATCAACTCCCCCTTACTGAAATAAGAAAAAAATATCTCTTAACTGCACTATCAATTGCACTGTGAAAATATATTTATTTTTACTAAAAAGAAAAAAAATAAACATAAGAATATAACATTGAATCACTAATAAACACCATCTTCACATGATCATATGATACATATCTGTCTTCCACTATTCTCAATACATACTTATCTTCCACTACACTATAGCACTATTCTGAATACATACTTATCGTCCACTAAACTATATCATTGAATACATACCTATCTTTCACTACTCTATAGGTTTAGTACACACATACTTTTATAATATAATACTTCTAGATCACGTTGTTTTAGCAACCAAAAATACCTCTCGAACATAATATTTGACATCAATAAAAATAGACAACCAAATATATATTTCCAATAATTTCCCCCTTTGTCATTGATGGAAAATAAGCACCAAAAATATTTCACAAAGATAACAATCATTATGAACTCCCTTGCTTAAATGAAGCACCACTATACATATTGATTCCTTGCGGGGACTCAGGGCACAAATCTCATTTATATCCTTGGTGCCTAGCTCTCCATATACCCTCAAATATCACTTCCTTTTATCTCACACCAACATAGGGTTGTGGGGTGCAAACCTTCCTTTGTTTAACACTGGCCCCGCACAACCACAAGAATCTAGAAAAACCTTGAGATAACATCGTAGGGGGTGCAGAGAGGAAGCATAAGGTAGGATAACATGACTTGTTAAACCACTAGAGATTTTGGTGAGACATGCCATATATCTCACCAATGTATGGCCTATTGGGGTGGCATCACCCTTTGGGGCATGTTTTCCATCTCCCTCTAATGCTCATGGTCTCCCCAATGGACAGTTCATTTTGAAAAGACAAAAGGGAAGCTCTAGTAAACCAATAAACAAACACTAGCAGGATAACACAACATGATTGCAACAACTTCAGATAACAAGACAGATTATCCACTAAAAAAGATGACATTTTAGCCCATTGTGACAGAGTTTAGCCCATGATAATCTATCCCAGATTGGTTATCTATGATGGGCTAATGGTGGAAAAACTATCCAACACTACCTTCAATAACAAGTGAAACTCATTAGACATGGACTACAAGATTGAAGAACTTATACAATCCACATAATTCTATTCACTAATTGAAGACAAGAAAATACAACATCAACAAGGTTAAACAAACTTCTTCAATTTGACCTCCACTAACTTAGGAGGGTAATCATATTCTAAGTTTCAACCATATCATGAACTAATTTCAGACAACAATTACAAACCATGCAATAGTGGATGATTCTCACATTTATTGTAACGGGTGTTTTTGACTTCACTATTTCAATGCATAATTTCATTGGACCTTTTAAAATTACTAAGAATGAGTTATAAGCTAGCTCTACTCCTAAGATAGAAATTAAAATGATTTGATTTTTATTTTGTTTCCTAAAAATATCTCAATCCTTATAACAAACTAGTACCTTGCCATGGGCCATAGAGTCAAATATCAAACCATAATAGAGATCCTACAAACAAATGAAGCTAGTAAATTTTCATATGTTAATGATTTACATTAATAGATCCATTCATCTTATCATTGAGCACTTCTTACAAATCCAATCCGTGTATCCAAAATCACAAATATTTATTCAAAATCTTTGATATTTTAAACAAACAAATTTAACTTTTTCCTTGAAATTGATAAATGAACAAAAATACAACAACAGAAGACTTGCAAAGATGAATTGCAATATCTTTGATGTGTTCAATTCACATGATCAAGAGTATACAAAATGGGAGATAACTTTATGATAACAACATTATAATTACACATACTAATAAACATCTATTCATAAAATCAAACCAATAAAAAAACATTTCTATGTGCGACCTAAAACTAAACACATACTACCTACTTATTTACACGGTTGAAGAAAAAATTCAAAACCTTTAACAATACAGAAGAATGGGAAAATATAGCAAGGAAAGAGGATTCCATATTTTCTATGTCGTAGAAACATGTCCCCTTCTCCACATCCAAATGAGGATTCTAGATTTTCTCTGTTGTAGAAACCTGTCCCCTTCTCCACATCAAAATTAATTTTAGCTCATTCCTGTGAAAAATATTCCCGCAACCACTTGATCTGGTCCTTGTCCCTCTTTTGGAAAATGTCTGATTTTATGTATATGATGTAATATCAGAACAGAACTCCATCTATCAACCCAACAAAAAGGGTTCCATCTTCCCAATGTTCTCTAGTGTTTTAACTAAAATATAATTCTTAGTCTCATTCATCCCATATGACATTTGGTAGTTGAGAAAAGACACTAAAATTTTCCCCTGTTTCCATACACTTGCAATTGGAATAATCATTACTTTCATATTCATTCCCCATTCCCATGAATGTGCTGCGGAGCTGATGAAAAATGCATACTGTAATAGAATTTCACTTTCACAAAAATAGCCCCCACATTGATGAAGATAAATTCCCATTGCCTTGTATTGGAATCTGATTTTCCTCTTCTCCGTTTGTATATATTCATTGTCCCTTTGAAAAAAAAACCTACCCTGGTGAAAACAACATTTGACCCTATATATTTTCCCATTCACCACTCTGGTAAATAGATTTCACTTTCATGCAACAATCAAGTCAAGTAACATATTTCACCCTTTCTCTGGATGGAAATATTCACTGAAAAGCAACTGTGTTAAAATTTCACCCTTACTAGTTAAATAAACCCCTTAACAAATTTTAGCTTTTCATTGAAGTTTTCACCTTTTCAATTTTCTCTTGATTAACATATCTTCTTGGAACTATTTTCATTTCAAAGTGAAAATTCCGCTTTCACCTCTTATATAGAAACTTATGTAAAGGATTCCACTAATTGTTACAATTAACCCATGGTGAAAAACTAACCTAGATGGTGATTTTTCCATTGCTCTTTATAAACACTTTGTACTTTTGATATAGAAATATCAATAGAGTGACATTTCTAAGATGAGCATAATTTTCACCACCTCTTGAAAGTTAGTGAGAAATAAGATAGAATAGTTGCAATTATAAATCTGTGCACATCCTGCAATCATTTAATGCTACATTAATAGGTGTGTGAATCCATTAAAGGATATAATATGTGACTGAAGTGTTCATATCCCTTCTTCACTGAGAACACACTTCTCCAATGCATACTTTCGTCTTGTGCACGAGCTACATATTGTTCACCAACATTGATTTTCTTGAGTGATACACATCCCCAATTTGTTCTCACTGTGACACATACCAGACATTTTTCAAATCTGCAATTTCATTACTAAAATGTGTGTATTCATTTGCAATCTTTAAGGTTTATTGATCTGCAAACTACATGTTGTATGTATCTCTTAGCTATTTCATGTCATTTTGAGTCTGTAAATCTATGAAAAAAATTTACCCAACTGCCCATTACATTGTCCATGATTTCATGTTGGCCTAGACCTCTTTTTTTCCATGTCTTCAAACAGGGAGAAAAACATCACATACATGCCCCAACCCTAGCCTTGTGAAGGAAAGAACAAAACATTTTCTAGTGTTTAGTGTTAAATTAAATGCTTTCCGCAACTTCACAACCTCCATTGGCATTTCTTATTTTCCCCTAGAATGTTGTGAGCTATTAACATGTGGTAGCCTCAAATATTAAAAAAAACTCTAATGTTCAGAAACTACATTATATTGTTAGAATAAATTTAGAATAACTGAGAGGGGAGTGGTGAATCAGTTATCCTCAGGTCTAGATGTAGCAAATAAAAACTTTCTGTATTTCAAATCTACTCGGCAGCAATAGCATAAGTCAGCAACTTTAATCATTCAGTTTAATGTCAATTGAAATTAGCTTGTAGAAAAATAATAGTAAAGCAAACCATAAGCATTCACACAAGTTGACACAAGTAGTTAACATGGAAACCCAATATGGGAAAAACCACCAGTAACATGCTACCAAGTTTTCACTCTTTTGAAGTGATACCCTGTGAGGAGCCAACCCTATAAAAGGTTACAATAACACACTGCTAGGTGTGACCTGGTTAAAGGATTTAATCACCTTGTCAGGAGTGGCCTTGTTAGAGGACTTAGAAAATTCCAATCTGAATGTCACCTTGTTAGAGGATTTATACAAATGACTGTTAGGTTAACCTTGTTAAAGGATTTAACTGATACAATGGTAAGAAAGTAATCAGTAGTTGTGATCTGGTACATACAACTTACTTTGCAATTCAAATCCAATTACAGTTCTAATGTTAATTTACTGGATAGCCTGCATTGCCATTTCAACCTTCTAATCTGCTTGGAAATCCATCAAGCAATCACACATGCAACTTTCTTCTTCTTCCTTTTTGCCTTCTCTGCTAGATCATGCCAAACAGTAAATCAACTATGCAAACCTCTTGCATACACATACACTCTTGCATAAATCATGAATAACCCCTTGAGGTTATCATATACCTCTCTGTTTAGGTCAGATAAGTCTTTTGCCGCTTAAACAAGATTGTAGATCTTAGGTTAGGTCAGATCCAACGAATCATTCCATCTGTGCATTACATTTACTTCTCCAAAGTAGTCTCTAATTAAATCTTGAAACCATGCATTAATTATAGCTACCCATACATTAAATGACGTGGATCAATCTTTAATTAACATTACATATCCCAATAAAATTAACTAAGTCGGCCAGAGATCTCAAATCTCATCATTAATCCAATTATTGTAAGTCGGCCAACATCAC
>MU225706.1:1736095-1797479 GCA_018584345.1 Thuja plicata
ATCTATTGAAGGAAAATCTCTCTCTCTCTCTCTCTCTCTCTCTCTCTCTCTCTCTCTCTCTCTCTCTCTCTTTCTCTCTCTCTCTGCATTCAGTAAATCTTTTCCATTGCATACTCTATTGGATTCTTTCCCTATCTTTTTTATTTTACTTTATATTTATAACAATTATTAATGTGCAACCTACCTTTTTCATTTTAGGGTTTTGTTCACCTTTTAAGTTTGAACTTTGTAATTATTGTTCAATAATTTAGAATACATTTTTTCTCTACTCCTTTGAGTTTCTCTGAGCTTCTGAGTTCTTCAGCTTTTTCCCTCTTTTGCTCCTTTCCTGTAACAATTATTTTGCATGCAGTTGTTCTTGGGCACAATCAAATTACTGTTTCTTAGATCCTTCATGGTATTAGAGCCCCTCTGCTACTGCCTATTCTCGAGTATTTGAAATGTGTTTCGAAGGAGAAAATTTTGGAAATAATGCGAAGTGTGTACTGAGAGGGGACGGTTGAATCAGTACCTCTAAAACTTTTATCTCTTTTAACCTTTATCCATTGTGTAATTAATTATATAACCAACCATCTATCCTATACTATCTTAGTGTAAGATATATAAACTTTAACAAACATGTAAACATTCATAGAAACATTCATGAAAGTATTTGACACATAACACAAGATATGGTAACATAGAAAACTCCTATTAGAAGGTAAAAAATACGGTGGGGATGGCACCCATAAAAAATTCACTATATGCAGATTGGAAGGGGTCGATTAAGGCTTATAATTTGATCACTTCTGATGATCTACCCTATTAGGAGTATGATGTGGAGACTGGTTAAGGTCTATTCTATTAAGATCTTTAGCAACATTGTTTGGTGTGCACTCGGTTAAGAGATTTACAATAGGATTGTTAAATCCACCTTTCTTGAAAGGATTTCTTCTATTTGCTACACTTGTTAGAATGCAGACAAAAATACTCATTGACCTGAGTCTATTCAATCTAACAATTGTTGATTACAGATCCATTCAAGATTACATGTATAAATATATCATCTAATGTGATTGATTAATACCTATGTTGCTTGGTAGCCTCTATTCTTGGTTCTTGATAACCAAATTGATCTTTTTTCTATTTTTCTTCTCTAAACTCTTAGTCTGATCCATAGATGTACTCATTGGCTACATTCATCCTCTCATCCTTTTTAAATGAATGATTACAACATCTATTTATATAATAGATTTACCTAATGTAGTTTCATGTATTACAAAACTAACTCTACTACAAAACTAACTCTATGATCAAAGGTTTACAACTTGACCTTGATCTCCTAGTTTGGATGTTTTTAATCAGTTAGACTAATTAAAACAATTACAATAATGTTTCTTGTTCCTCAAGGAATGGATTTAAAACAAATCAAAATTCTATAAATAAAATATAGTTGTTTTATCTGTCATAGAAATCAGATCCACTTTTCTTGAGATATAACTGATTTCGGTGTCCGATGCTTGGTTTTCTCTGAAACCAGTTTGACTATTTTTTGGTGTTCCTTGGTTGAACTGTTTGTTGAGTTCCTCTCTTCTCTATTCTCTTGGTTTGCACTATATTCTTCTCATCGGGTTCCACTGTTGGTTTACTCTTGTTGGGTTCCACTTTATCATCTTTGGGTTACACTTTAAAACTATGTCGTCGGGTTTGTCCTTGCTTAGCAATTTTGGTCTGAGCTAAAAACCTGACTTTCAATGTAGTGTAACCAATGGTTTAAGAAACTTTTTTCTCTTTGCATACTAATGGAAAAAGATTTATGTCATCAATCTCCCCCATTGGCATTAGTATCAAAAATTGATATTTGCATAATACTAAAGATTTATAGTATGTACACCATGTATATTCCTTAGTCATTTCATGACTCCCCCTATGTATATGTCATTATATTATAGTATTTGTGTATGTACACTTGTCTTTATACTATCTCTTCCTTTTCCTTTTCCCCTTTTTTTCTTTTTGTACATATCATTTTCCTTTTCCCCCTCTTTTGATAGTAAGGGAAAAGGTGTATACCTATAGCTTATCAAAAATATGAGAGTGAGAGGTATTCATTTCCTCCATCATATTTTCCCATTTCTCCTTTAGATGCTCAAGATCTATATTCTCTAATTTGATCTAGGCGTGCATGTCATAGAGGTTGTCTTCTACAGACATCTCAGGGGTGGCAATAAGTTGCCTTGCTGAACATAGGTGTTATTGCAGAAGTGTGAAGTTTGGTAATAGTAGAGATTGTATCTCGGTAACCTCCTCTCTGAATTGTGATTCTTCTTCCCACAGTTCTTGTCTTAACCTTTTGATCTCTTTTATCTTCTCATAGTACAATTTTATTGCATTTCCATCTGTGGTTAGACTTTTTTCACTTGCATTTAGATTGGAATCGATCTTTGCAATCTTGTCATTGTTATCCTTTGTAAATTTCTCTAAAGTGCATAGATTTTCGATTAAGGAAAAAACTTCAATAATGATTGGATCTAATTCATTAGATAATTCTGAAAGCTTTACCTTATTTTCTGCCACTTCTTGGTTGATCTTTTCTGTCAATTTATATTGAATCTTTTGTTCTTCTTGCTCCTTAATTGCCTTTTCTACATCTACATTCTATGTTGTGATAGCATTGGTGAGAACATAAATTTGATCCAGAATGGGGGCATTGTGATCAACATCAATGTCGAGAACTATCATGTTTAGGATATCCCTTGTGGTCTCCAATACTAAGGAGTCTCAGTGTTGCTTCTTAAGCTTTTCTTGCAATGCTTTCCTTTGACAGATTTCTCCATAATCTTGGAGTGATTCAAAATCTAAAGTAGTTGGATCACACTTAGGTATTTCAATGATCTCATTAAGTGTGACTTCCAACTTTTTTTTCTTGGTCTTCTTATTTTTCTTCTGTGATGCACCTATATGCAGAATTATAGCCAACTTTTTTGCTTGGTTTGATGTGCTACTAGATGGATTTTGTGGTGTTGTACCTTTTTGTTTCTACTTGGTGTTTTCATTTCGGTTGTCTGAGGAGGTTTCCTTATCAACCTTTGGTGTTTTTTGCAGCTTTGCCTTTGGTGTCCTTTGGTGTGGTATCAACTGTCTTATTTTTCTCATCTTTCTCTTTTTGCACCTTATCTGTATTTTTATCTTGTACATCTTTTTTTGTTTGGTCTCCATCTGTTTGTTGTGTGTGAACTATATTTGTAACATTTTTATGACCATATTTTTGTTCTCCACCAATGACCTCTTGTTCATCAGTTGCATCCTTCTTTTCTCCTTCACCTGCATCCTCGGGTATGCTTATATCAGGCTCGGGGGTCTTCTCCTTCGGTGAGATTATATTGATTGCTTGAATCAATAATGGCATCTAGCCTGGTATGTGTACTTGTGCAACATCAACAAATGTATCTTGATCCTTAGGTTGATCAGATGTAATAGTAATATCTCCATCTGTATTTACCTCATTTGAAGGATCATCGGTGATGTCAATAATATAAGTATTGCCCATAGTATTGTTCGACCATGTTTCATCTAAAAAATCCATATCCATGTTGTCTGTTGTGTTCAATTCTTCTTTGTCCAATTCTACACCAATGATAGTAATTTTTTCAGAGCTCTATTTAGCCTGATCATCCTTGTTTTGTTGATTTTTAGTAAGAGCTATACGTGGCTCGGGACTTGTATCCTTTTTAGGAATATTAAGTATCTTTCTCCATTCAGCCTCACTCTTCCTATCTAGTTCAAGTATATGTCCTTGAAGCACTTGGTAAGCTCTCAACTTTGGTGAGAACTATTTGGAGTGATTCTTCACCATCTCTTTAATTTCCTCCATTTTTTATTTGGGAGGCATGAAAGATACTAGGGCTCTTTCCCTAATCTCTTTCTCAAAGTGTAAAGAAAATTCCCATCTTGCTGATAATCTATCTTGAAGTTCTTTTGGCATTTTATGTGCCAATTGTATTGGGAGATATTTGAATATACACATCATTTTGATAATTGCCTCTTCAATTTTATTTTGATCAACTGGATCCAATGTTAGCCATTTTTTAATCTTTCTATCATTTACTGTACTTGATTTGATAATTGAGGCACATACTTCATCAATAGTTTCAGGAATCTTATTCTTTTCCTTTTGGACAGATTCATCTTGTTCAGTGTCCTCAATGTCTTCCCTAGTTCTTAGGAACTTTCTTCTCTTTGGTGGTCCCATTTTCTGTGTTTGAGATTTCCTCTTATAGGTCCTTACTTAATCTTTCTTAATATGTGAAGGACTTGTATCCTTTGTTGTCTGACTCCTGGTTCTGGATGCAGCAGTGGTCCTTGGTTTCTTAGCTAGTAGAGGTAGTGGTGTATCTTACTCTATTGACTTTGAGTCACTCTCCTTCTCAACTTCACCGACGAGTGACTGTCCCTTGGTTTTTTATATCATTTTAGTTTCCTCTTCTATTATCGATAACCTTTTCTTCAAACTCTTGACCATCTTGTCTTTCTTCCTATCAATCTTCTTCATAACTAAGCGAGTTTTAATCCTTTCTTTGGCTTCTTCATAAATTCCAAACTTAGGTTGTGTTTTATCTAATAGCACATTTATTAATGCCTCAATTGCATTAGATTCTTGATCTATGTTTATCTTATATTCAAGTGGAGATAGCCATGTTGTTCTTAGTACAGCTGGCTTGATGTATGTATAGTCAGTGTCTACCATAAAACATAAGTCAGTTTTAAACTTTTCAATTAACTGTTCTAGAATCTTTACTCTCTTCTACATTATATCCTTGAATCCAGCAAAGTATTTATCCATGACTGACTCAAAGCTATCTCCTAGTGATTTTATAAACTCACTAATCTGTATGGTCACTAGTCTTGTTGTGTCCCATTACACATTTCCTATAGATGGAAAATATTCTTGTAAATAGAAAAATATGCACATGATCAGAGAACTAAACTTACATGAATTTGACTTTGCATTTCTTATTATCTTCATGTTCTCTTCTAATTTTTTTAGTACTAGTTCTGATAGATCCAACTACAATCCCTTCTTGAAAATCTTGTAAGTTTATCCACTTCTTTGGATGCTATGTTGTTCATCCTAATTGCCTGAAAGAACTTGTATCCTAAGACACATGCTCCAAATTTTAGTTCATCATAATTGATGGTGGATACCTTCAGTCCTCTTCCATCCCATGCATCTCTTGTATTCTTCTCAATTTCAAGTTAGGGTGGGTGCTTCAGTGTGTTTACCTTAACAGTTATGGGATAACCTGTGCTAGTGTGTATTACATCCCTGATTATCAGTTTAGGCTCATCCAGCCATAACTTTTGATCATGTATCTTGCTCAGTACTAACTAAATCCATTCGGTCTTGAACTCCTTCAGGAACCATAGGGAATTTGTGAGCCCTTTTACCTCAATTTTCTTGTGCTCTTCTTTGACAGTTCCATCATTGTTACATAGCTTCTTGAAAGCATGTTCAACTTCTAGGTCTCCAATCTCTAATATCTTGCATTGAATATATGCTCACACGTCTTCAATGAGAAAAAACCTAGCTCGTATTCTAGAGAATACTCCAGCGTTGTCAGGTTGTGAAGAAACCTTGGGGCATAATTTATAGTGAGGTTCCTCATAGGTTGAATTCTTGATAAGATTGATCTTGTTCTTCTTAACACTCTTGAGCTTAGTAGTTCTTGATGTAGTTGCCATGGATTATGAAATTAGGGCTTTCCCATAAATGATAAACATAGTTCTCAGTTTATGCTGGTACTTACTTTTCACCTATGTAGTAGTTTGGAGTCTATTGGAGTGTTTTGAATTGGGTCAGAGTCACTCTGCAATGTTGTTACTTTGTGCTTAGTTTTTTCTCTATCTCTTCTCTCTAGTCGCTTGGTGAGAAATGAAACCCTTCCGTCATCTATTTATATACTTTTCCCTAAGTCGAGTAATTAATGATAAACAACTTCTCGATGTGTGAAGATAGAGTCATCGGGTGATACACTAACTTCTCTTTTGGTGAAAATGTGATGCTTTGGGGCATTTGTTAACTTGATATGTTCACCAACAGATTTTGGTGTATGGCAAAGACAACTTTGTCAAATCACATGATCACTGACAGATCTTGGTTTACACTAGTAACTTAGTCTTTATGTGTTAACTGGCAATTCTCGGTAAGTATAGACAACTTAGTTTTGTATGTACACTGATGTATTTCAGTATATATTGACTGATGAAATCGAATTCATAGAATTATAACAATTAATACCATAGTGCATCTTTAATCATGTTCATTTGGTATTTTAACTATGTATAATGAAACTAATGCAAAATTTTAACATGGTATAATGCATTTCCATACTTACTTGTTCTACTTAGGTGGGGGTGATGATGTCACTAGATCCATTGGCTATGGTATCACCAATTGCATTGCTCCATCCAGCTTCATCAGTATTTGTAGCTTTCCTCCATGTTTTTTTTTTCATCTTCCTGATGTCTTCAATGGTGTTTCCATTGGAAAAGGTGTTGGTCTCTTTAATTTGGTCTCTGTAGTCTTTCTTGAGATGACCAACTTTATGATAGTGTAGACATGCCATTTTGGGGTTAGTCTAGCCTCTAGACTTTCTTTTCTATTGTCTCATACAGTTTTTACCTATGTGACCAAATCTTCCACATATTGTACAATTTGCCCATGTGTTGTAATCCAAAACATATTGGTTACCGAATCTTTTTGGTTGATAGGAAGATTCTTGACCTTTAGGCTTCCATGCCTACTTTTTCTTCTTCCAGCATTCAAGAAATGTGTGCCCATGCATTTTGCAAGTAGGACAATATTTGTCCATGTAGGTTTCCTTCTTTGGTTGTTTCACCTCAGATTTACATTCATATGCTTTATGTCCTTTCTTGTTACATTTATAACAAGTTCCTATGAATGACGGCATGGATTTAGGAATATCATTCATTTTTATCCTGCAAACATTTGATGTGTCGCCTTGCTTTCCACAGTGATTTCATGTCATCTTTCCTTGTCTTGGATTTGCATAGATATTTTTTGGATTAGCTTGATTGGGTGAATCTCCATTCTCGGTATAGCCTAGTCCGGTGTTGTTGTTGTCTCTCCTTGGTCCATCAAGAAAATCATTCATCCTTTTGTTTCTTTCTTCATCTCTCTTGATTATTTCATTATGTTGTTGCTGAATTCTGAGTTCTTGTTTTATTTTTTCATTTTCTTCCCTTAGCTCACCGATAGCTTCTATTCTTTCAATGAGTTCTATATTCATTTTGTTTGTCTCTTGACTCATAAGAATAATCTGATTTGTAATCTCATGATGATGTTCTGTAAGTCTTTGTATTTCTAACTCTTTCTCTTGTAGCTTTTTAGTAATCTTCCTTCTATCATCAATAGCTAGTGTTCTCTCTTGCGCATCTTGTCTAGCATTGTTCATGACATCAATCATTCTTACCATCTGTGTCTCTTGACCGATTTGTAGATATTTTACTTGTCCATCCAGATGTTGATTGATTTCATTTAAGCTTGTGATGCTTTCTTTTTATGTGTCTGATGCTTTGCTAATTGTTGATCTTGAAGACTCAAATAGATCTGGTATCTCTTCTTCATGGTAATCCATTTCATTACAACGAGATGCCATAATGTTTCTTTCATCTAGGAGTTGTCTCATCTTGATTCTAGCTTCTTTATACTTCTCATAGAAGATTTGAATTTCTAGCTTTTGATTCTCAATACTCTTGTCAAGTATGTACTTCTCCATTGTATGATCTTTTCTCTTAAGTCTTTAAGCTTTCCAAATAAGAGATCCAACTCTGATACCAATTGTTGGAAATAGTGGGAAGTGTAACTGAGAGGGGAGGGGTGAATCAGTACCTCTAAAAATTTATCTCTTTTAAACTTTATTAATTGTGTAATCAATTGTATAACCAACCATCTATTCTATACTATCTTTGTGTAAGATATATAAACTTTAACAAACATGTAAATTTTAATAGAAACATTCATGAAAGTATTTGACACATAACACAAGATATGGTAATGTAGAAAACCCCTGTTAGAAGGTTAAAGCTATGGTGGGGATGGCACCCAGAAAAACTTCACTATCTGTAGATTGGAAGGGGTTGGTTAAGGCTTATAATTTGATCACTTCTGATGATCTACCCTATTAGGAGTATTATGTGGAGACTGGTTAAGGTCTACTCTTTTAAGACATTTAGAAACACTGTTTAGTGTGCACTCGGTTAAGAGATTTACAATAGGATTGTTAAATCCACCTTTCTTGAAAGGCTTTCTTCTATTTGCTACACTTTTTAGAATGCAGACAAAAATACTCATTGACTTGAGTGTATGCAATCTAACAATTATTGATTATAGATCCATTCAATATTACATGTATAAATGTATCACCTAATGTGATTGATTAATACCTTTGTTGCTCGGTAGCCTCTATTCTTGGTTCTTGATAACCAAACTCATCTTTTGTTGTGCTGCTTCTTGAAAATCTCAGTATGATCCATAGATGTGATTGTTGGCTACATTCATCCTCTCATCCTTTTAAAATGAATGATTACAACATCTATTTATATCATAGATTGACCTAATGTAGTTTCACGTATTACAAAACTAACTCTATGATCAAAGGTTTACAATTTGATCTTGATCTCCTAGCCTGTATGTTTTTAATTAGTTAGACTGATTAAAACAATTATAATAATGTTTCTTGTTCCTCAAGAAATGAATTTAAAACAAATCAAAACTCTATAAATATAATATTGATGTTTTATCTGACATGGAAGTCAGATCCAATTTTCTCATGATATAACTGACTTTTGGTGTCTGATGCTCAGTTTGCTCTGAAATCAGGACTACCTTTTGGTGTTCCTTGGCTGAACTATTTGTCGGGTTCCTCTCTTTTTTGTTTTGTCAGTTTTCACTATATTCTGCTTGTCAGGTTCCACTGTCAGTTTACTCCTGTCCGGTTCCACTTTATCATCTTTGGGTTGCGCTTTCGGTTTACACTTAAAAATTGTGTCATCGGATTTCTCCTTACTTAGCAATTTTTGTCTGAACTAAAAACCTGACTTTCCATGTAGTGTAACCGATGATTTAAGCAACTATTTTCTCTTTGCATACTAATGGAAAAAACTTTATGTCACCAAAAAATCTCAGGTTTATCGAGGTTTTTGTCTTCAATTTGTGGGTGAAGTTTTTTTTGGAGTATTTTTGGCCCAAACGATCCTCACCATCCCGCTTAGAAGACCCAAAAACCTATATTACCATATAAGGCAAGACTATTTTGGCCGAAGTTGCATTCCGAGGCAAAAAAAAATTTCTCATGCCCATTTTCTAGGCACGTAAATTGAGGCTATTTCGTCCAACTTAAAAAAATAATAATTATATTTTTTTGTGGACCTGTGCCCATAGCTCGGTGGACCGAGCCCTCAGCTCTGTGAGCTGAGCTCGGCCGCTGCTTGGTTTTTTTAATATTTGTTTTTCATAAAAAATATATATAATATTTTTTTTAATATTTTTTTTTAAATAAAAAATATATAAATTTTTTTTTAATATTTTTTTCTTTTAAAAAAAAACAATTTCTCTTTTTTATTATTTTTTTCTTAAAAAAAGCAATTGTTGTTTTTATTATTTTTTCATTAAAAAAAAGTAATAATTTTTTCTACCATTTTGGTGGGAAATTTGGAGGTAGTCCTTTTTTGGAGGTTTTTTTGCGAGTTTAGCCATGCTTGGCCATTTTTGGCTGAGGTTCTTCCAGATCTTTTGATTTTTGACCTACTCGTGGTTGTTTTCTCATAACTTGAGCAAATGGAGACATTTTTTGCCAACAAGATATCGACGAAAATTTGGTTATGAGGCTGATCTGATTTTCCAGTTTGGTTATCTGATATTTTCATCTTGCAGAGTTTTTTTTAGTCAAAGTCAGGGTTCCATTTTACACTCCGGTCACTATATCTTGCTCCTCCAAACTCCTTTTTCAACTTCTGCATGGTGTCAGAAAGCTGCTTCCATTCTCTTTCTTCTTCTATGGGTCTCACACCCAAATTCTGCTCCATGTATCTATGTATTCAATTTTTTGTTTTATGGCATTCTGAAGGATATCTTGGATGTTTCAGTCCTAGGATCGTTTCCTTTTGTGAACATTGTATACATCTATTTTTGTATCATTCTTTTGCAAACACACTGAGATAAAGTGCCATCTCATGCATGCTTGTGATTTTATTGTACTCGCACTACATTATAAAGTGCCATGGGGAGGTTTGATTTTTACTTTATTTTCCATCTACCTTTGTCAAGTGAGTGTCCCTTCCACGACATTAGCATCATGATGTGTGTTAAGTGAGAGATCATTCCATGACACCATCCTTTATATGTGTTTGTACTTTCTTCATCATGTAGTATTTATTGGCAGTTTGTTTCAGTGTACCTGTCATACAGGTCTCTCTGCTCAGCATTATGGGGGGGTATCTCCTATTGGTTCTAATGCTTCCCTGGTTCAATTGATCAGCTATGCAAGTTTTGTTTACACTCTTCTCTACATGATCATGTTGTATTACAGTGGAGGCTTCAACAATTATTTTTTGATAGTGTTTGCAGCTTCATGCTTCAGAGGTGTTCTACGTGTTCTTTTTATGTTCCTATTTTCTGGGACATTCTCTAGTTTGGAGGCTTCTTCAGTCCTTCACTAGGCTTCATCTCTCTTTGGAGAGGGTTTTTTCCCACTGGGTTTTCTCCTTTTCTCTTTTTTACAAAGATTTTCTGTATGTGGGTACCTGATCAGGTCTTGTTACCAGGACCCATTTCCTGCTTTCATAGCTATGCTAGGTTAGCTTACCTCCTAAGATTCACTTAAGGAGGGGTGTTAGAATAATTTCCCTTTAGAATTATTGCTTAAATCATGTTGATTTATTTAGTTAAGTTGTCATTACTCTTTAGTGCTTAAGCTTTCTCATAGGTGCATTAATAATTAATTCTTTTATTAATTATTAATGTGCAACCTACCTTTTTTGATTTTAGGGTTTCGTTCACCTTTTAAGGTTCAACTTTGTAATTATTGTTCATTAATTTAGAATACATTTTTCTCTACTCCTTTGAGTTTCTCTGAGCTTCTGAGTTCTTCAGTTTTTTACTTCTTTTGTTGCTTTCCTGTAATAGGTATTTTTCATGCAGTTATTCTTGGGCGCAATCAGATTAGTGTTTCTCAGATTCTTTAGTTAGAGTTAAGAGAAATGGTGGGCTCACTGCTAGGAACACTACCTAAAGAAGGTTAAATCCACCTTTAGGACACTATCCAAAATGCAGATGTATATGAAATATACAATCTAATGAACTACTTGATAGAAACTATCTTTATTTGGTAAGTTCCAATGAAGTATGAAAATTACAATCTCCACTTTACATCTAGCAAACACAAGCTTGTAGCTTCCACAAATACATTTTCACTTCCCACACTTTTCAAAAAGAAAATATCTCTCATATATACCCTTTTACAATAATTAACTAGGTAGGCCAATTAGGCTTCTCCAATGTACAAATGATTACATAACCCCTTTCTAAGATACACACGGTACCTATAAAAAGATATGATCAATTACAATTCATCAAATATAATCCAAGATCCATAATCAATTCTTGTAATTTATAATACACGCTCCATCTCTGAAGTCTGCCCCAAATAGGTCTCCTCGGGAACATACGCCATAGCATATGTCGCCAAGAATCTTGCGACCTAAGAATAATTAAAAACATTCCTCAATATGTCTTCTTCCATTCCTTAAGCTTGCACAACCTCAATTCAGTTCGCGCTGAGGTTATCCTCAAAACTCAATGACTAACTTTGTCACACTTCTCTGTCATAGACTAATATCCTGTCTTCACTCAAAAACCTGTAACTCACTCAATCTTTAATATCTATCCAAGAAATCTTATACATAAGATCACAACACATCCCTGTACACATCCCTATCTTTGCATACTCTAAAACATTCATAAAGTACTCGTACACATTTGTTATTCAACTAGGAAAATGTAATAACTAGACTGTTCAGTCTCATAGAAACATATGTTGACATCAGTCACAAAACATGAATGCCAACAAGAACAACAGAACCAATTCCAATAGTAGCCCCATGACCTAGTCTAGTGTCCAACAGCCCATAGGTATGTGTGTGAGCTAGGGCAAGACTAATCCATAGAAATTTAAATGTTATTGAAAAATTTATATTATGTAATGTACTTGTTGTTCAAATTAGTATTTGTGTAAATACTATTTTAGATATCAGTATTTGTGTAAATATTATTTTAGATGTGGAAAAAAGTGTGATATGTAAGTAGATGTTATTTGAATTTATATTTTTATGAATATTAATTAAGATGAAAATATGGCATTGCAAATTTTGTAAAATAAATGATTATAAAAGATTGGAAAAGATATTGGATATGATAATCCTTAAAGTATCATAAGTTGTCATTAGTATACAAGGAAATAGTTTTTGAACCATCGATTACATGATCACCAAGTGACATCATTTAGTCAAGCGCAGAGATCACTGAAACACTCAAGCACAGAGGTCACCAAAAATGTCTTAGCACAATCACTAATACATTTTGTGTCAATTTTGACCTTTAATTAGTCAATTTTTTGACCCAAGTGCATCGAATATTCCACCAACACTTTCGTCACCATTTTACTAGTCAAAATTGCAACACATCATTGTTCATGTCAAATTATCTATGCCAGTCTTCGTCGAAATTGATATATGCAATTGACAAGGTTATTCGATGAACTTTTGACCAATGTTAGTCGAAATGTTTGGGCCATCCGACCAGGATGCCAAACCCACGACGCTGAATTATGAGATAGAATGGTCGATATGTAGACCATTGTTGGTGAGGGTTTCAACCAAAGTTAGCCAAAATTTTGACTAATATGGAATGTTTAAAAAAACACCTGAAGATAAATATCTAGATTAATCACCAATGGTATCCTGGTCGGTGATTAGTCTAGATATTTATCTTCAGGTATTTGTGTTACTTTGCATACTTTTTTTAGTACTCATCTTGGAATGTTGTTTTTAAAAGATCTAGAGCTTAAAAGTCTACTTGGAGTGCTTCTTAATAATTATCCCTCTTTAACATAAATTTCTTCCTAATGCCTAAAAATGTAGGTTAAAATTGATTAGAAGTGTCATACCATTATATTGCTTCAAGATGGAGTTTTTAGAAGTGCATAACTATTTTGAAGGATTGAAATCTTCACAACACATAAGCCCTTTCCCATTGAACACTTGTAATTGGCAGTTCAGAAGTTGTACATTTTGGAAGTAAAAGTTAACATCATCACAACTTGCAAAAAGAAGATCTAATTCCTCACTATTTCAAGTCTGAAAAAATGTTCAATATCTATTATGGGAATCCATGTTAATATTATTCAATATTCACGAACAATATTTCATGAGTATGTGCTTGCAAGAACCCATCTTTCTTCCTAAGTTCTTGTGAATCACTACTGCTGAAAGATGAGTCATGAAGATTGAATTGATATTTATATACAACTAATTCCCAAACTATGATACTATGTAATGTTGCATTGGAAAAACATAATAAGTAAAAATCATTTGACAAAATGATTTTTTTCCCATGTATAAAGGCTCACAATACCTCCGCACTATGTTGATTGAATTTTCCCAGAACAAAATAATAATTCCCATCCTCCTTCACTACATATTCTATCTCTCCATGGCCTGAGAACAAAAAGAACATGGATTTGATTTGATTGTCACATACAGAAGGCATAAATACATAGAGCCACCATGCCACATGTTATCAAAAGAACAATTTTCTCTCTATCAGTGAGTATATTAGCATAGAAGAGGAGTTTGCTAACACATCAATTATTGTTTATAACTTTATAATAATCCATAATACAACATCAAACATCACAATCTTGATAGAACGGAATACAAGGTTTGTGCTTAGAACTGACTCCACAATAGCATAGAAGAGGATTTTTTGAACATAACTTATGTAATCAATAAAAAAAATGGATTTGGAAGATGTAGCAAAGAGTATTAAATTTCTAAGAAATTTCAAGAAGATGAGGTCCTAAACAACTTTTTTCACAACATAGAGGAGGAGATTGCTAAGAGGACTACTTTTGCAATCAATAAAACAATAAATATCAAAAGTGTAATAGTACATAATAGAAGTGATGGAGGTAAAATTTGTAATAAACAAAGATGCCAAAATGATAGTAACATACAAGAGAAGGTCCTAAAAAACCTTTGTAGCAACATCAAAGAGAAAGTTGTTAAGAGGACAACTCTTACAATCAATAAAAAAATAGAACTTTAAATTTTACTAGTATAGAACAGAAGGTGATTAAGGTAAATTTGTAATCAAGAAAGATGTCCAATGGATAGTAGCTTACATGAGGAGGTCCTAAACAAATTTTGTTACAACATATAAGAGGAAGTTTCTAAGAGAACAACTTTTATAATCAATAAAACAACAGATGTCCTAAGTGTAGTAAAATAGAATATGTGGTCTCTAACGAACCATTTGTATTCAAGTTATATGTTCAAGGAGGGTAGCAATGAAGAGAAGATCCAAACACAATAAATTTTAAGTCAATAAAACATAGTTGTGATATAGGAAGATTAAAAGCATAAAGGAGAATGCAAGGTCTTAAGCTTGCTTCCAAATTTACAAAGCTTTTTGAGATAACAGTCAATGTCCTATATAACAAGGGGCTGAATCATCATAATGCTTATTTTAAGCCTCAGAAGCCCTAAGTGAGGACTTGATGGATCTTGTATCCATTCCTGCAAGCTCTCCCTCTGCTACAAATTTAACATATTATTAATTTATTATGCCATCTATCAAGAAAATGCTTAAGTTAGATTTGAATTATTTTTATCTAAGTTCTAAAATCAATCAAAACTTAGTGTTGACATTACCTTTAAGTACAACGAGCAAGAGGTCCAAAAATCCAAACGACTTATCCTCACAACTAGGCCAAAATTTTGAGCCCGTGTTCAACGAAACTGCAAATTCCTATTTCTAATAAGATCCATTTGAAGTGAACAAAATCTCTGAAAATCCTATCCTTGAGAAAATACAATATCAAGTATCGTGTTGTGTGGGAAACACATTAAAATTTTCCTCACCATTATTCAACTTGAGTCATGAAATTTGTAAATGGAAGGCTTGTGAATCACCTTTACTTTATTTAAATTGAATTTAGTCCTTATATATACAAAAATCGGGGATTATTAGAGATTTTATCATGGAACGACGTTTCATTTCCCTATGATTTCTTGAAGGTTTTGTGAAGCCAAGCATACATGTTCCCTAGTTCCTTGCTTGAAGGTCAATTGTGTGAATTTCTTATTTGAGCTTTGAGCCTTTGCATCATTGTTTCTAAGGGATAATGTAGTGAAGTAATCTTGAAATCCATATGCTTAACAAATAAAGTTTTCATTTCAGTTTAGGAGTCAAATGCCAATATTGATGTTGTTGTGGCACTTGAAAAGAAGCTTTAGGTACCTATTTTGCACTAATATTCTTCACATCATTCTTTTTAGTGATACCAAATGCCCAAGTCTTTGGTACAACAAAGCTAGTAACCGATTTGTGAACTTGAAGAAAGAGTACAAGGGAATATTTTGGTAGGAGAAGATAATTATAGTTTTCCAATTTGTTACCCTTCCCAAGTACTTCACATCTATGCAACAATTCTACATTGAGCTCTCAAAGAAGACCAAAGAGAAGATTGGAGAAATAGATCAATATTTCCTAAAGCTGACAGATGCAATGGTTGCATGAATTGAGGCTTGTTTAGTAAATTTGATTTAGAGTTTTTATGTACCCTTTCTAATCTGGAGGATTGATTTACTTCCAGTGTAGTTATTTTTAGCAGTCAGATAGGATTATAATCACTTTCAATTAGAATAGTGAAATAATGGAATAAGGTAGCCATTTGAGTGACGTTACTCATAGTGTAGCAGTAGCAGTTAGATGGGTAATACTATGGTTCCTTCCATTTGATGTTTCTTTTTCAAATAAAGTGGCAATTCTTGTATTCTTCAGTAAGGCTGCAGGTGATTTTTTTAGTATCCATTAGTTCTTTTAGTTTCTTTAAGTTGGCACCATTAAAATTAAGGCATGAACAATCTAGGAATCTCCCACAATTAAGGTGTGACTATGTAATATCCTCAATCTGGGACTACCACTTACCTTAGCAAAACATCCTTGTTTCTATACCAAATACACTTTTCTACCACTATTGTTTCTATAAAAAACACTTACCAGTGCTAATTATTACTTTCAGATGGACATGTTTAGGTTTGTTGCACATGTTTGAAAATAAACTTAGTGCAAATCTATAATTTGACAAAAAATAACATGGACTAAATATTCTGAACACTTATTGTCACAATCATATTAAGACCTATGACCTTACAGTCAATCTAGTGCCATATTAGGAATGATACTAGATATGAATGCTTGTGTTTGGAATTGCACTAAGCATTCATCTTTACTTCAGTACTCCAAAAAGCTCTATAATCTTAATCAACTCCAACAATAAACTCATCAACTCATAAATTTCTCCAATGCCAATCCTAGAAGAGTTTTGGTTAGAATCAAGGACCATGTCTCGGCCAAAGAAATCACTAGTCAATAGAAAGCTCCTATGAATGCAAATACGACTCCTGCTAAATATGGAGATAACCACCAAATAAAAAGGGTATTACAACTACACCAACCATGTATACACTTACAGTTAGCTCACACCAGTGGCAATATAGTCTCAATTTCCAAAATAATTCTATGTCATTCTAGAAGTAATAGCTACAGGAGAAATCCATGCTCAATATAAGAAAACTTAATAGAGAGTCAATGACAATCTTCTTTAATGTGCTTCAAATGAAATATTGATCCACCAAAAAGAAATAATATCTAGCTTCATACAATTATCAAAGCTTCCTTCAAATATACATTTGTCGATGAATTATGTTAGTTTCCAATATTTGGATGTAGTGGCCAATACTAAGGGTTCACATCAAATGTCAGAATTGAAATATTTTCAACAACAATCTCGGTGACATTAACATTTTCTATTAAAGGACCTTAGGTGGCAAACATGTGTCATACTAGTATAAAATAAAAGGGCCCTGCTTCAAAATGTTACACCAATCTAAAGTAGATCCAATAACAATAGAAAACTTTATTTCTCCAAATAAGAGACATACTAATATCTTATTTTCTGAAATAAACTTTAAACCTTAGTTTTTCTTTATTATTTCTCTAAAACTTACAATTTTATTTATTATTGTGAATTTGTCTTCAAAGGAAGACTTCACAAATTTGGTCCAGCTGTGAACTCTATTGTGGATCTACACATAGTAGATTTAGGTTTTCATCCAACCCTGGTTGATTTGCTGAAGGTTTTTGTACTCACTTCTCATATAATCATCACTCAATTTTGTCTTATCAAATCCATAAAATCATGCTTCATTACAACCCAATGAACCTCCTTATGGATACCTCCAAGAAACATCTAGAAAACTTAAAAAATTAACAACATAAAAACTCAAATCCTTTCCTAAGTAAGTGATCCTCCCTAAGAAGTTCTAGCACTTGGGGATGAAAACTATCAGTTATGACAACTTGATTTTTTGGGGATGAAAATAATTAATTTGTATGACAACTTGATTTCTTGGGTATGAAAAGCCTCAGGAAGTAGTAGTGGTGCAGAGTAACTATATGATCATGTTTGGTGTCTAGGTTCATCAAGGTGATCAATATGCATATTGCAGAATGTATCAGATAAATCCAGATCTCTATGCTAGGCATCTCCACTGAGTTTTATTAGACAAGTTTATCTCCATTGAAATGTATGTTTTTGCATAAAGATAATAAAAAATAAAAAATAAACTTGTTGTTAGAGTCTATCTGGGTCTATCTTTCTGTATCCATTTAGTTTGGGCTTTTATAGTAGTAAGAGGCCATAAGATCCAACAAAATTAGTAATTTTCTATGCAAAGAAAAACAACATTTACTATGTATATATATAACACTATATTAATAGTACTAGCAACTATTAAACCTCGAGAGATTATAGGTGTAGTTCTCAATGTGATGTAAATTTCAATACTGACACATGATATCTAATTGAATGTCATTTCCTTTAGGCTCTAGTAGATAGTTTAAATTTTTTAAGTTCTGTAACCTTTCTATATTTGTAATTTTTGGCACTATCTGGTAGGTAAATATATTTAGCTTTAATGAAATTAAACTCTATTTTTGCATTTGTCTGCATATTATAACCTCATTGTAAATTTTACACTATAAATTTATTTTGCAGGAGCATAGTAAAAACAATCTATTCTCATTGTCAATTTGAGTATTTTAGTTTTCCTGTTGTAGTAGGAATGGTTTGAAACATGTAATCAATAAAAGATTTATTTCTCTGCATTTTGTATCCCACTGTTCTGAAGGAATAGTCAGCATACCCATGGTTTCAATGGTTAGTGAAATGTGAATAGAACTTGGTTAATAACATAAAGACATTCCTCGGCATCTCTTTTTCATGTTTGTGTATTCACTTTAACTTTGGTTTGGTCTCAAGAGAGGATAACTGACTGGCGTGACTGAGACTAGTTTTTGTTTGAGGGTACAATCAACGGATTAAGGGTTGTAACCCTCTATCATGTAAGGGCACTCCCACCCCTGTGACCATTGTAGTTTGGTGGGAGATGCCTTAGTGTATTCCTTGTATTAGATATGGTTTTGGATGCAGGGAAGGGTGTCAGATGATGAGGGAGCAGTAGCAATCCTGGTGAAGACCTAGTGAAAGGGTGCACTTGTTAAGCACCAATGGTGGTTGGAAGATACCCGATGAAGAGAGGGGTTATGTGATGGTTCAATATGGCTATATGGATGTAGGGGAAGGTGTTAGATCTATTTTTGAGGTTGTCAGTTGTAGGTAAGGGTAGTTTCTACAAAGCCCTAGGTTATTAACCCAAAAGGTGAGGGTTTATCAAATGGGAGTGTGGATGTGTGAGTAAGACCAAACAAATTTGAAAAGTAGAAGGGCTACAGGAGAGGAATGGTGGGATTTAAATACATCAAAGTGAGTGGGGTGTTGAAACATGGTGAATAGACCATGATGAGATGATATATGGTGTTGGGAACAAGGTGAGAGGTCTAGTTGGAGATTTTGCATGGTGGAGGAACTAGGTGCACTAGGTGGCCTAGGATGGTATTGGTGCTTGGAGAGATTGGAATAGGGAAAAGTGATAGTGAACTCATGAACATGGTTGTTGGAGTGATTTACAAAGTCAAGGTAATCTACATGACCCTTGATTGAGGCTAACTCCTTGAGTTTGTTAGCACTGTATATTGAAAAATTTTCAAATCCCAAGCTTTGGAAAGTTTCCTGTGTCTTTTGCTTCAAAATCCATGTTTCTTCATGTCAAAAAGTCAAATTATGGTTAGGTCTTCAAAATTCCTTGTTTCAAGCTTAAATTGCGCAATCGCACTAGTTTTTTAAAGTATCTTTTTAAGTGAGCGAGTGAGCGATGAGTCATTTTGGGTTGAATCATGCAATCGCGGTCATGTATTGTTGAGCCAAGTTGGTAGTGTGAGTGAGTTACATGGTCATTCAAGTATGTTAATCACAGAGTCAGGATGTCTTTTTGAATTTGAGTTGTTAGTCAGTGACTGAGCGAGTTGAAAAAATTTGTTTGTCATTCACTCGCGAAGGTTTGAGTCTCTTGTTAAAATACTCAGTGAGTCAGTGAGCGGTTAAGTTTTGGCATATTGCGCACTCATGGTGGTCTTATGTCTTTAAGTTTTTAGGTCCAAAACTGAGCAAGAAGTATAAAATGAAGTCTATTCACTCACTCGGGTTAGCTTTTATTCATACCTTTTGAACCCGCGAGTCTGCGAGGAAGTCATGTTACAAGTGTCGCTCACTCATTCAAGTTTTAACTGATGTTCTTTTTGCAGCTCAGATAAGCGATGAATTATGTGTTGGTCGTCAAATGGTAACACTCACTCAATAGAACAGGAAATTTTCAAGGTTTTGAGGTCAGCAAGTGTGTGGCTAAAGAAACCATGTTGGTTACCACTCACTCGCAGATGATATGTTGATTAAAGTTTTTTGAGCCCGAGAGTGTGCGATGAAAGAAATTGAAGGTTGTAGCTCAGTCACTCATGAAGGAAGTAAAGTCAAAATGGATCAATGAGTGAGTGATTGAATGAGTCATAAACTTTTTATGAAGATACTCGCTCAGTTGTGAAGGATATAATCATCAAGAGTTTTCAGTAGCAAGTGTGCGATTACGAATAACAAAGGGGTTATTGCTCACTTGCGGATAGTTTTGAGCTAAAGTATTTTGCACTGTCATTGAGTGACCAGATAAAAGTGCATGAAGAAAATGGTTATTGCTCACTCATAGAAGTAGAAAAATAGAACAAAAGTACACAGTGACTATGCAACTAAACAAATGATTTGTGACTATTTTGAGTCATCGCTCACTCAGGAAAACAAAAGGTCACTGGCATTAAATTTTCTGATCCTAAGGTTGAAGAGGGTATATCTCATGATATTTTCTCACTTGATATGGAATTAGAAAGGGATAGAAAGGCCAAAGATGATATTGCAAAATAGTTGGAAAAGGTAGAATTAGAAGTTGCTGCTGTAGAGATGAAAAGAAAGATTGTTTTCTTAAGCTCTCCATTTTATACCAATTTAACAAATGATACCACTACAGATACTCAAACCATGCCTTTAAATACCTCTAATATTCAGAATACTAGTGGTAATACAAATACCCAAACATATGGTGCAGCTCAAGGAGTTGCATCACAACTAGGAGAGAGTGGATTGAACAATGTTGGTGGTCAACAAAATCTAGGCATTGGTAACAATGGCCACAATATTGGTACTAATTTTCAGAGAAGACCTATTCATTTTGAGAGATATAGAAAACTATTTTTTGATGGTATCCCCAGCCAACCAAACCCTATCCCTAATGAGGTCAGAGATAAGATTCCCAAATTTAGTGGGAATAATGCTATAATTCGTGAGGAACATCTAAAAGTATTTACAGATACAATGAATTATTATGAGATTGGATATGAAGATGTTGTGATGAAATTGTTTGTACTATCCCTGATTGAGGATACAAGAGAATGGTACTGAGGTTTTCCTAATAACAGTATTTACTCATGGGATGAATTTGTTAGAAGTTTCAAAGAACAGTATGGTGACAAGATAAATTCTAGTTTCATGTTGAATGAATTCAATACTTTGAAAAAATTTACTAATGAAGGCATTGCTGAATTTAATGTAAGATTTCAAAAGGCCATGTATAAGTTGTTCCAAGTATTGAGACTGGATGAAAATGTATGTGTCACCACCTACTATAATGCTTTAGATGGGAAGACAACTTATTTTCTTAGAGATAAAGACCCTCAACCCATGAGAGAAGCATTTAAGTTGGCCATAAACATAGAAAGCAATATAAGAGATTTTGACAAGCTTGGAAAATAGGATGATAGTAGACTCTGGAAAGAGTCAAAAACACAGTCAAATAAGAATCGTAAAGAAGAAGATAAAATGGATATATTGGTAAGTGTAGTGAAAGATCTTGCTGCTAAGGTAGACAAGAATGAAAAGGGGTTTCAAAATAATAGGCCATAGTATCAAAGGCAAGATAAGCCTTACAGGTTGCAAGATTTTCCTTATAAAATGCAGTGGAAGGATAGAAAACCTGTGATAGAAGAACAAACTAATCCTAAGAACAAAGATATCCCTGATCCATTGTAAAACAACAATGCACATAATGTGGAAAATACTCCCTGGTGCATGGCCTGCTATATGCCTCATTCCCCTTATCAATGTGTAGTAGCTTAGGGCATGGTGGAGCCACATGAAAATATTGGAACACAAGAAAGCTGGAATGAGAAAAAACCTGCAATAAACATGTGTGCACTTACTATGGAAGATGACAATGGCAGCTCAGAGGAAGAGCCAGAAGAAAATATGCCAATCACAGTAAATGATACAAATACTAAGTTAGAACATGTTCAATTTGGAATGCCTAATGATGAGGGGATAAGGTTTCTTACCATTGCTGCTATGACTTAGGAAAGAATTTCATATCATCTTAGAAACAGAAAGTTTGATCAAAATGGGAGACAACCTGGTTCACTTATTATCACAGAAGTCATAAATGAAGAATCTACACCCGATGTGGAGAAAACAAAAAAGGAAGGAATAGAAAAGGATGACCCGAAGGACACTCTGGTTAGGGAAAATAAAGCTGCCCCTTCTCATGAACAAAAGACAAGACAATTGAAGGAGATTAAAGGTAAAACATCTTCTGACAATGTCACGAGTTTCCCAACATATTGAATTTCTTTGTGGATGTAGATATGCATAATTTCAAAGTTGAAAAGAGTCAACCACAATTGAAAAACACATATCCCATAATATAGGAATTATAATTGCAACAATATGGACTATGGAAAATTTATTTTGATGGAGCATGCTCTAGAGAAGGATCACAAGTTGGTGTACTATTTGTCTCTCCATCATGTATTACTTTCAAATACTCATATTTGTTGTCCTTTCAATGTACAAATAATACAGCTGAATATGAGGCATTGTTGTTGGGATTAGAAATAGAAATCAAGCATGGCATTAAGTTATTAAGATTTTTTGGTGATTCATAGCTAGCCATATCCCAAATTAGATAAAAATATGCTGCTAAAAATGATAGGCTAAAATAGTACAAGCATGCAGTATGGGATAGCATTGAATTCTTTGATTCATTTTCCATTGATTGGATAGAGAGATCTAAGAATATCATGGCAGATTTTTTGGCTAATGTGGCCTTAAAAAATGATTATTTAACACTAGCAGGAGTATCTATTGTGGAAACCAAGAATAGGCCTACCATTCCTGATAATGTATATAACTGGAAGATCTTCGAAAGTGATGAAGATATCCTTAATTTCATTCACTGTGTGGATAATTATGAAGGGCAATTCATTGACCGTAATAATTTGATAGAAATTATTGATGGGAAAGAAACCATATTTGGCAATGAAATTCTACAATTGCAAACAAATTAAATCCCTAAAGGACTAACTCAATTGGAGGTATTGTCTACTGATAATGACAGTCAAATGTGCCAAACTTCTATAACCAAATTGGATGAATTTGAGGAGGTAAACTTGGGATCAGAGTAAGATCCTAAGATTGTATATATTGGAAAGAAGTTGGCTCCTCATGTGAGAATAAAATTTATTAGTTTTCTGAAAAGATTCAAACATGTTTTTTCTTTGTTTTATGAAGACCTTAAGGCTTATAGGGAAGATCTATTTCAACATGAAATTCCATTAAAAGATGATATTAAGCCTTTTAGACAAAAATAGAGGCCAATCAATCCTTTGTTGGCCCCCAAGATGCAACAAGAATTGACAAAGCTCAGAGAGGCTAGGATAATAAAACCAATTAGACATTCTTCTTGGGTGTCCAATTTAGTCCCATTCAAAAAGAAAAATGGAGACATCAGGCTATGTGTTGATTTCATAAACCTCAATGTAGCTTCTCTAAAAGATAATTATTCTTTGCCTAACATGGAAGCAATGCTACAAAGAGTTACTGGTTGTGATTTACTATCCATGATGGATGGTTTTTCTGGTTACAACCAGGTGCTGGTTCAAGAATCTGAACAGTTTAAAATTACATTCACTACCCCATGGGGTACTTATGTCTATGTGAGAATGCTATTTGGCCTAATGAATGCAGGGGCTACATTCAAAAGAGCCCATGGATCTGGCTTTTAAAGAGTTTATAAACATAATTATGGTGGTGTATCAAGATTATTTAACTGCATATTCCCAAAAGGCTGAAAATCATTGTAAGCACTTGGAAAATATTTTTACTAAAGCCTTGGAGTATGGGATTTAATTAAATCCAAAGAAGTGTAAATTTATTGTGATAGAAGGTAAATTATTGGGGCATATAGTGTCCAAAGAAGGTGGTAGGATTGATCCTAAAAGAGTGAGAATCCATTAACAAAGTCCTGGCCCCAAAAAATATCAAACGTGTTCAATCTTTCCTTGGGAAAGTAAATTTTGTGAGGACATTCATTGCAAAATTTGCTGAGATAGTAAAGCCCATTGTTAAATTAATAAATAAAAATGATAAATTTGAATGGGATAAGGATGCTCAGTTAGCTTTTGATGAGATAAAAGTAGTTATTCAGCAAGCACCTGTATTAAGATCTCTAGAAATTATGAAAAGCTTTTTTCTATATTTTCTTTTGCTTCATTCCATACAATTGTTGCAGTACTTTTACAGAAAGATGATGAAGGTTTTGATCATCCCATAGCATTTTTCAGTAAGTCTCTGCAAGAAACAAAACTTAATTATGAGATAATGGAGAAGCAAGCATATGCATTGGTCAAAGTAGTCAAGGTTTTTAGACCTTATCTAGTTTGTGCAAAAATAATTGCTTATGTGCCACATGCCACAGTGAAAGATATATTGTCTCAATCTAAAGTTACAGGAAAAAGATGTAGATGGATCAACAGGATCCAAGAATTCAATTTGGAAATTGATGTCACCAAATTAGTGAGGGGTTTGGGTTTGGCCAAGTTAATGACTGACACAAACATGGAGTTGGCCCAAGTCAATGATGTAGAGAAAATAAATATGAATTTGACTAGCATAGAATTGCAACCATGGTTTACTGATGTTATATTGTTTTTCAAAAATGGTAAATGTCCAGAACATATGCCAGATAATCAAAAAAGGACTCTGAAGTTGCAGGCTCAAAGGTATGTTTCGATACAAGGTGATTTATTTTGGAAGAATAGGGATGGAATTTTATTACTCTATTTGGATGAATCACAGTCTAAGAGAGTCTTGAATGAAATGAATAGTAGTGTGTGTGGGGGAATTATTCTGCCAAAACTACAACTCACAATATAATCAGGGTTGGATTCTACTGGCCATGTCTTTTCAAAGATACTCAGCAGTTTGTATAGATATGTGAACCCTACCAAAGGTTTTCTTCTAAGATGAAATTTTCAGGAGCCTTGGTTTTGAATCCTATGACTGTTGAAGCACCTTTTTCCTAGTGGGGCCTTGATTTTATTGATTTTATAGTTGGATTCTTGTGGCTATAAACTATTTCACAAAAATGGATAGAGGCAGTTCCATCAAAAAGGGCTACCAGCAAAGTAGTAATGGATTTCTTGATGGATAATATTCTAAAAAAATTTGGTGTGCCCACTAAGTTAATCATGGGCAATGCCATGTGTTTTAGGTCTAAGGGGTTTAAGGATTTTTGTGAAGACTATGGAATTATTGTATCTTATTCCTCACCATATCATCCTCAAGCAAATGGACAAGCTAAGTCCAGCAACAAAAGCATCATGAAAATCATTAAGAAGATTTTGGAGAAAAATAAAAAGTCTTGGCATTCCAAACTGAAGTTAGCCCTTTGGGATGACAAGGTAACAGTGAAAAGAGAAATAGGGGTGTCCCCTTTTTAAGTGGTCTATGGAACTTAGGCAAGATTGCCTTTAAAATATTTATTACCTATGTACAAATTTCTACAAGAAGAGGAGTTTGAAGAAAAAGAACCCATGATGGAGAGGATGGATCAATTGGTGGAACTATAAGAAATAAGAGTTGAGGCACGTAAAGAAATATGAAGCTTCAACATTAGTCCAAGTACTTGTTTGACAAAAGTGAAACTAAAAGAAAATTCCAAATAAATGATATGGTGCTTTAGTGGAATGCTAGGAAAGAAGAGAAGGGCAAACATGGTAAATTTGAGTAATTATGGATGGGCCCCTTTGTAATCCTGGAATTTCATGGTCAAGATTCTTATTTCTTGGAAGACCCTAATGGTGAAATACAAGAATTTCCAGTGCATGGAAAATTCCTGAAACATTATTTCTCATAATTTTCTTTTTCCATGCATAGTAGAATAGGTTTCCCTATTTAATTTGGTTTTGTTGTGTTTGCATCTACTGTTTTGTTTTATTTTGTTTTCTGTCTCCCAGTGTTTTGGTTTCTAATGTTAATATTGCAATTAACTTTCCCCAGTCAGAGCCATTGTTAGCACTGTATATTCAAAAAATTTCAAATCCCAAGCTTTGGCAAGTTTCCTGCATCTTTTGGTTCAAAATCCATGTTTCTTCATGTCAAAAAGTCAAATTATGGTTAAGTCTTCAAAATACCTTGTTTCAAGCTTTAATCACGTAGTCACACTGGTTTTTTAAAGTGTCTTTTTAAGTGAGTGAGTGAGTGAGTGACAAGTCATTTTGGGTTGAATCGTGCAATCATGGTCATATCTTATTGAGCCAAGTTGGTAGTGCAAGTGAGCGACATGGTCATTAAAGTATGTTAATCGCATAGTCAGGATGTCTTTTTAAAGTCAGATTGTTTTTCAATGGCTGAGCAAGTTGAAAATTTTTGTTTCTTATACACTCATGAAGGTTTGAGTCTCTTGTTAAAATTCTCAGCGAGTCAGCGAGCCGTTAAGTTTTGGCATATCGCACAGTCGCGGTGGTCTTATGTCTTTAATTTTTTGGGTCCGCAACTAAGTGAGAAGTATAAAATGAAGTCTAGTCACTCACTTAGGTTAGATTTTATTCATACCTTTTGAGTCTGCAAGTGCGCGAGGAAGTCATGTTACAAGCATCGCTAACTCATTCAAGTTTTCATCGATGTTCTTTTTGTAGCACGGGTAAGTGATGAATTATGTTTTGGTCATCAGATGGTACCATTCGCTCAGTAGCGTAGGAAGTTTTCAAGGTTTTGATGTCAATGAGTGCATGACTAAAGAAACCATGTTGGTTACCACTCACTCGCAAATGATATGGTTATTAAAGTTTTTTGAGCCCACAAGTGTGCGATGAAATAAATTGAACGTTGTCGCTCAGTCGCTCATGAAGGAAGTAAAGTCAAAAGGGATCAGCGAGTGAGTGATTGAATGAGTCATAAATTTTGTATGAAGATACTCACTCAGTCGCGAAGGATATAATCATCAAGAATTTTTAGTAGTGAGTGCATGATTGTGAATAACAAAGGGGTTATCTCTCACTCGAGGATAGTTTTGAGATAAAGTATTTTGCAGTGCAATTGAGCAACCAGATAAAAGTGCATGAATAAAATGGTTATCGCTCACTCGCGGAAGTAGAAAAATAGAAAAAAAGTACACAATGACTATGTGACTAAAAAAATTATTTGTGACTATTTTGAGTCATCGCTCACTCAGGAACATCTAAGCATGATGATAAAGAGATTAGCGAGTGCACAACCAAGGAATGATTGAGCGATGAGTTTCTACTCGCTCACTCTCGTGGTTTTCAAAAGGGTAAAGTTTTGAGGAGCGAGTCTGTGATTGATGTAAGGAATAGTGTTGTCACGCACTCATGCAAGTATAAGTAAAAAAGACAAAGAGGTAGCAAGTACATGATTTCTCAATGATAAAGTTGCCTTCTAGGTCATTGCTCAGTCACGAATGACATAAACACAAGCAAAGAAGAGACCATGAGTGTGCGACTAGTTGTAAGAAAAGGTCTTATCGCTCACTAGCAAGGAAAAATTTGAATGTAAGCAAAGGATGGCAAGTAAGTGACAAGTTGACAAGTGGCTCATACCAGGCTTACAAAGGAAAAAAGAGAAAAAGTGAGTACTCTTTTATAGTAGGGATCAAGCAGTGTAAATTAATGGCAGCATTAGTTACAGAGAGATGATTGCATGACACTGCAAGTGTGAGAATTTGGCATTCAAGTGGACAAGACGTCGATTAGATGGCTAAAAAGATGAATGATTGAGCTTGATTTTGTACAACTCTTGTCTATGCCTTGAAGATTTTACTGTGAAAGCAATAGAGCTTATTTTTCTGAGATAGAAATTTGACAAGGAAAGATGAGTCAAGCTATTACTAGTGCTGCCTCACAAGGGTCTGAAAAGAAGAAGGTTGCAGCAAAGAAATATATAGAGTAATTTTCTGATTTTCTACCTGGGACATCGAACACAAATAGTGCTAACTAGGATGAGTGGAAGGATAGATGGTGTCAGTGTATAAATCCTGTCACTATAGGCTACTCGGGTAATACTCTATTTCATTATTTCTAGAACAGTAGAGTTAAAGCTATCCCAATTTGCAATCCCTGGGAATTAAAAATGGCTAAATTGATTGTGCCTGATGTATATGTGGACATAGAGTTATTCATAGAATTGGCTAAGAATTATTGCCTAGTAGCTAGGGTAATAAGGAAAAAGAACAAGGAAGCCCTAGTACACATCAATAGAAGGTCAGTAGTAGAGGTTTTTGGGATTACTGGTGCATTGTGCAAAGAAATTTATCTGGAAAAGATAAAAGGCTATAAAAAGAGAGAAAAAATAATCAAGAAGTATGAAATGCCCAAATTCATGCCTAGGGTAGACAAAAACTTGGTAATCATCCCAGATAATGTTAAACCACTGTTTGATTTGTCCATGTTTCATCACTATGTCAAGTGCATAGTATATGGCTTAAGAAGGGTATCAGGATTTGATGGAGATTCTACTGTTGTTGAGGACCTGCTAATGATGGCAATGAACATTCAACACTGAGAGGTCAACTCGGATTATGATTATGTGGGATACCTATTTGAAGCTATACATGTAGCATTGGTAGATATACAGAATGATGTCCCATTCCCAACTTTCAAACATTATTCTCATCTAATGTTTATGATTCTATTCTACAAGGCCTCCATGGATGAAGAACTACAACTATTTGAGTCAGAATATTGTGTTAGTATGCCAGTTCAAAGGTTGAGCCTTGTATGGGACAGTTCCTTTATAAATTCATCTTTTCTATGTTTCTCTAACTATATTTTGGATCCAATCTTTGATTTACTAGGAGCTGATAGGGAGAGATTACCAATTGGGGTTAGGAGGATATTAAGCCCTTACCAGTTTGTTGAAAATTGGCCAATCTCTCACAATTGGGGAGATTTCTTTTTCTTTGATCATTTCACTATCATTAGGGTATATGGTTGTTCTCAACCTCCTCGCATTCTCCCCAAATTTGTGCCTCTTAGATTTGCATTTCTAGAGTTCATTTGGCAACTTACCTGGGTTAATAAATAATTCCTAGAAGGACATAGGAGGGGTAGTTTTGTCCCTATATTATGGGTGGGTTTCAATTTTTCTATTGGGAAAAGAGTGTTTGATTTAATGAATGATTTTATAAATTAGTTTAGAATGTCCACAGTTGTTGTTAGATTCTATGATACTGAACATTTTGTAAAAATAGCTCTGAAAGGTATGGTTTCCTGGGTAACTGTCAAAGATCATGAGGCATTGGATGAGGAAGACATTGTGATAAACAAGTTGGAAAAGGATGAATTCTATGAGAGAAGAAGGAAATGGAATGATCTTCCTAGGGAAAAAGGTGAATGGAAGGAATCAGACAAGACTTTTTCTGGTTTCTTCCCTGACCTCCCATACTTGAAGAGAATGGAGGAGATGCTTAAGTCTTATGACACTTTGATGGAAAAAGTACCATAGTTCAGTTTTGAGGATGCACAGTCCCAAGGATCCCCAATTCCTATTACACTACATGACCATGAGCATCAAGAACAACAAGAGGATTAACACCAAGAATAAGAAGAGGTTGGTGAAGATGCTACTTCTTCTAGAGAGCCACCAAAGAAAAAATAGAAAAAAAAAATGCAAGAGGGGGCAGGATAGGAAGAGTATGGCCAAGGCTATGATAACAAAGCATGGAAAATATTTTAGGAAGCTAGAAAGGAAATTGCAAAAGGAGCCACAAGTTGAAGGTCAAGGGGACAATCATATGGTATTGTTTGGAGAGGCTGGTGAGAGGGTAATGATAGCAAATGAATTCATGAAAGATGATGAATTCATAAAATCTGAAGAGTTCAAGAGCTTCTTAATAAAAATGAAGAAAAATGATTTAAGGCAAAACCTGATCATAGGAAAAGGTTAGGAAGAGAAAAATGAGGAGATTGTAAAGACACTCTAGGATTATGATCCTGAGAGTGAATTAATCACTGTGGAGCAAGCCAAATTGCTGGTACAAAATAGTGGGGTACTATTCATGTCTAGCTGGGACTTATAGTGCACACTTATCATAGATCAAATCAGAAGGCAGGAAGACCCTTTGATGAAAACAAAGGTTGAGATTGATGAAGTATTGAAAGGATCAGGATTTTATCCTAAGTCAAAGACTTTAGCTATCTGGTCCTTGGCCCCTGCTACACAGAAACCTCTGGTTATGAAAATAAGAGAGGAAATGAGGGAAGATAAGATGATATGGAACTTGCAAAACACCAGTGACACTGAGATCACCTAGTTAATGACCCAAGTGTCCTTCATGAATTTGGAAAAAATAGAGGACTTGTCAAAAATATATGAGACAACATTTGGCCAGATGATGGCCTTCGCAAAAAATAATGAAGAAGTAATGGTTCATAACCATACATTAGAGGAGAAAATTACAAAACTAAAGGAAGAGTTGGAAGAAAGTAGGAGAGAAAAAACTTCAGCCCTCCGGGAAGCATCAAAAGATAAACGGATGTTGCAGTAGGGACAAAAGAGGACTCAACATTGGCAGAAGGCCAATCTAAAGAGTTGTCACAAGGACAAAATACAAATGTCATGTCTATCATATTGCCTATATTGCATCATCAAATTGATGTTTTGAAGTAGAAGACTAACATAATATACACATTATATGGCTCATTGCAAGATGCCTCAAAGACAGCAGCTGAGGCCATGACTTTTTTGGAGCCCACTTTAAAGTTCTTGTCAGGAAAGGCTAGAATAATGGATAAATTGAAGACAAATATCTTGTATAGTGATGAATTTTCTGACAAAGTATCTAATACTATTGAGATGATTAGGGAAATGAATGATACTTATGCATTCTTCAATGGCAAAGCTGAGTTGATTGGTAATAATTTGTAGTTATTTGGTGATCACTGCCCTCCCTTGATCCCAAAGATCTATGATGAAGTTGGTACTCTAAAGCCACAATCGGATTGTACAGCTGAGATTGATGGGATATTTAAGGATGAAGAGATGAAGCAGCGCCTAGAAAATGATACTGAAGCCAAGTATTTCAAAAAATTAATTGATAACCTCTTCAAGGTTGAAAGAGATATGGAAAAAAAATTTATTGAGGCCATAACAACTGTGGATGCTAGGTGGACAGAAGCTATTACCAAGCTGGAGCAGGAGAAGACTTTTGAGTGGCCCACCACTAAGGAGGTGAATACGTGGGAGGAAAAGTTGAAAGGGTAACAATGATATTTTCAAACTGCAACAACAAATTTTGTTCCGGCTTCACAAACTTTTTCCACCTATGTTCTATTGTAATTTTGGCTTTTTGTCAGTTTTAAAGGTTGTTGTAAAATATTTTTTAAATCTTTCCCATATAGTTTGTATCTTGTTGCATCCTTATTTATAAAAGGATCCCAAGACTACTGGGAAAAGGATAGTCATTTTTCATTTAGGGGGAGTATAAGTTGAAGTTGTAAACTCTATCTTGAGACCAATATATTTGAAGTACGGTTTTGAAATTCATTGTTGGATGTAATAGAAATTTTTTATCATGAATATAAATGAGATCCATCAATAGTTTCTGAAACATATGATGAGTATTTTGTCTTCATTGTTATGTTTTGAATGTTATTTAAATTGAATTCTCAAGGAATGTTCAATTTATGCATCTGTTAGGAAGATTTTGAAATAGTTTTAGGGTTCTTTCAAGGAAAGACTAAAATTGCCTTAGGATTGTTTCAGTGAGATTCAGGGTTTATAATGAATTGGATGAATTAAATTGTCATATGTGTGAAGGTAGACATATAAGGTATATCTATTTTTATTTCAGATCTATCTTTATTTAAGTTCTTGTTTATGAGCAATTGGTTATGAATACTCATAAATGACTCCATACCCTAGGATAAAACACTGGTTTGTTTTCCTTTGAAATAGTTGACTATCACTATTAAAATTGATCTTTACCTTTATGTTTGATCTATCAAATAAATGTTATATTGGTCAACCCCTATAATTCCATTTACATTTGCTATAATGACTCTATGATTTGATCATTCTAAGTTAGAAGGGTATTCCCACCCAAGTTTATGGAGCTCAAAGTGTAGAGGGTTTTCAAACCCTATTTCTGTCATTCTATATCTTGCTTGATTAGTGTTTGGGATAAATAGAGAAAGCTCATTGAGAGTATTTCATATGTTAGCAAGAAAAGGAACTAATAGAAAATGGAAAAAAAAATTATTATTCCTAAAAGATTTTGGGTGGTGACTCTGAGTAATTGGTTATAGTATTTGTAAGGGGAACATTAGCAGATAAAGTGCATAAAATTTCATTTCGGTTAGGATGAGGAATGCAAAGACAAACACAAAGAATCACTCTCAAGCAACATCAGAGAGTGATGTTTATAAAAATTCTAGAAGGAACCATTCTAGGAAGGGAGAATCTTATAACAACACCTGTTGGAAGCCTAGATTTGTAGGTCCCAGTCAGTCCTTAGGTACTATTAATGAGAAAGAAATTAATGAACCTTTGAATACTGATTTTGACACCATGGGTTATTTTGAGGATATATTTAACCCTAGACTAAAGAATGTCTATCAAGAAAAGGGGGAAATATCCTCTTATTTCAAGGGTATCCCTTATGAATAGGTTGAAGACCAAAAGGGAGACAATCTGATGAATATATATGATTCTTCTAGTTCTTATATTGAAGGAGTCCTCAGAGATAATGACCTTTTGAAGAAGGAATTAGATGAACTATTTCTTATCAAGTAGAAGAATGATGAGGCTAGAGAGGAACAAATAATAAATGCCATCACTGAGAGAGAAAATTTGAAGAAGCGGGTTTCCCAATTAAAACTGGCAGCTCAGGATGCAAATGAGGGATTTCATGGTTTGAATAAAGAACTTTTTGGAGATGTGGATACCCTGAGAAAAGAATGACAAGAAAGAGAACACCTACTTAAGGAAAATGATTCCATAAATACAGGCCCTAGGGTGAGGTAAGTCATTAATTATGAAAGTAAAAAGCCTCCTAAGTCTCAAATATCTACACAAAACATATCAACAACTAATGCTAGACAAACAAATGTTGATAAAGGAAAATAAAAGCTCACTGGCATTAAATTTTCTGAGCCTAAGGTTGAAGAGGGTATATCTCAGGATATGTTCTCACTTGATATGGAATTAGAAAGATCTAGAAAGGCCAAAGATGATATTGCAAAATAGTTGGAAAAGGAAGAATTAGAAGTTATTGTTGCAGAGATGAAAAGAAAGATTGCTTTCTTAAGTTCTCCAGTTTATACGAGTTTAACAAATGATACCACTACAGTTACTCAAACCATGCCTGTAAATACCTCTAATATTCAGAATACTAGTGGTAATACAAATACCTAGACATATGGTGTAGCTCAAGGAGTTGCATCACAACCAAGAGGGAGTGGATTGAACAATGTTGGTGGTCAACAAAATGTAGGCATTGGTAATAGTGGCCACATTATTTGTACTAATTTTTTGAGAAGACCTATTCATTTAGAGAGATATAGGAAACTATTTTTTGATGCTATCCCCAGCCAATCAAACCCTATCCCTAATGAGTTCAGAGATAAGATTCCCATATTTAGTGGGAATAATGCTATAACTGGTGAGGAACATCTAAAAGTTTTTAGAGATACAATGAATGATTATGAGATTGGAGATGAAGATGTTGTGATGAAATTTTTTGTACTATCCCTGATTGAGGATGCAAGAGACTAGTACCGAGGTTTGCCTGATAACAGTATTTACTCATGGGATGAATTTGTTAAAAGTTTCGAAGAACAGTATGGTGACAAGATAAATTCTAGTTTCATGTAGAATGAATTCAACGGTTTGAAAAAATTTACTAATGAAGGCATTGCTGAATTTAATGTAAGATTTCAAAAGGCCATGTATAAGTTGTTCCAAGTATTGAGACTAGATGAAAATGTATGTGTCACCACCTACTGTAATGCTTTAGATGGGAAGACAACTTATTTTCTCAGAGATAAAGACCCTCAAACCATGAGAGAAGCATTTAATTTGGCCATAAACATAGAAAGCAATAGAAGAGCTTCTGACAAGCTTGGAAAACAGGATGATAGTAGACTCTGGAAAGAGTAAAAAACATAGTCAAATAAGAATAGCAAAGAAGAAGATAAAATGGATACATTGGTAAGTGTCGTGAAAGATCTTGCTGCTAAGGTAGACAAGAACAAAAAGCAGGTTCAAAATAATAGGCCACAGTATCAAAGGAAAGATAAGCCTTATAGACTACAAGATTTTCCTTATAAAACTGAGTGAAAGGATGGAAAACCTGTGACAGAAGAACAAACTGATCCTAAGAAGAAAGATATCCCTGATCCATTCAAAAAAAATAATGCACATAATGTGGAAAATACTCCTTGGTGCATGACCTGCAATATGCCTCATTCCCCTTATCAATGTGTAGTAGCTTAGGGCATGGTGGAGCCACATGAAAATATTGGAACACGAGAAAGCCAGAATGAGAAAAAACTTGAAATAAACATGTGTGCACTTACTATTGAAGATGACAATGGTAGCTCAAAGGAAGAGCTAGAAGAAAATATGTCAGTCGCAGTAAATGATACAAATACTAAGTTAGAACATGTTCGATTTTGAATGCCTAATGATGAGGAGATAAGGTTTCTTACCATTGCTGCTTTGACTCAGGAAAGAAGTTCATATCATCTTAGAAATAGAAAGGTTGATCAAAATGGGAGACAGTCTAGTTCACTTATTATCACAGAAGTCATAAATGAAGAATCTACACCCGATGTGGAGTAAACAAAAAAGGAAGGAATAGAAAAGGATGACCTGAAGGACACTCTGGTTAGGGAAAATAAAGTTGCCCCTCCTCATGAACAAAAGACAAGACAATTGAAGGAGAGTAAAGGTAAAACATCTTTTGAAAATGTCATGAGTTTCCCAACTTTTCACATGAAGCAATCTTTATCTCAGATGAAAGTCTCTGTCCCTTTACTTGAGATGTTTAAAATCAAAGAGCACAGAGAAGCAGCCTTTTCATTATTATTTAATTTGCTTGGTATGCATGATAATACTGATTTGAATGATGAATTGAAAGGGAAGCAAGAAGAGAAGGATGGAATCCCAATCTGTCTAGGAAATGTAATTATCTAAGAGCCAGATCAGATTGATCCTTTTTATCTAACATTTCTCAAAAATAATATGCTACTAAAAAATTGTATCATGGACTCAAGAGCTACAACTAATGTGATGACTTACACTGTCATGAAACAATTGGGTCTAGAGGTAGATATTGCTTGTAGTAAATGTTATGCCATGGACAACAAGGAAGTACCTATAGTAGGAACTTTACAAGGATTGGAGGTAAAACTTTCTGCAGCTATTGGAGGACATGTACAATTGGATTTTTCCTTTGCTACTATTTATCTTAATGGAAAAGAAGCAAAACTATTGCGAGAGCCAAGATCTCTAGTTTATGTTGAAAAAATTGAACCAAACATGTTGAATTGCTTTGTGGATGTAGATATGCATAATTTCAAAGTTGAAAAGATTCAACCATAATTGAAAAACATATATCCCATAATAGAAGAATTAGAATTGCAAGAGCATGGACTGTGGCAAATGTATTTTGATGGAGCATGCTCTAGAGAAGGATCACGAGCTAGTGTACTATTTGTCTCTCCATCAGGTATTACTTTCAAATACTCATTTATGTTTTCCTTTCAATGTACAAATAATACATCTGAATATGAGGCATTTTTGTTGGGATTAGAAATAGCAATCAGGCATGGCATTAAGTTATTAAGGGTTTTTGGTGATTCAGAGCTAGACATATCCCAAATTAGATCAAAATATGTTGCTAAATATGATAGGCTAAAATAGTAAAAGCATGTTGTATCGGATAGCATTGAATTCTTTGATGCATTTTCCATTGATTAGATAAAGAGATCTAAGAATATCCTGGCAGATTTGTTGGCTAATGTGGCCTTGAAAAATGATGATTTAATGCTAGCAGGAGTATCTATTGTGGAAACCAAGAATAGGCCTGCCATTCCTGAAAATGTATATAACTGGAAGGTCTTTGAAAGTGATGAAGATATCCTTGATTTAATTCAATGTGTGGATAATTATGAAGGGCAAATCATTGACTGTAATAATTTGATAGAAATTATTGATGGGAAAGGAACCATATTTGGCAATGAAATTCTATAGTTGCAAACAAATGAAATCCCTAAAGGACTAAGTCAATTGGAAGGATTGTTTATTGATAATGATAGTCATAAGTGCCAAAATTCTACAGCCAAATTGGAAGAATATGGGGAGGTAAACTTGGGATCAGAGTATGATCCTAAGATTGCATCTATTGGAAATAAGTTGGCTCCTCATGTGAGAATAAACTTGATTAGTTTTCTGAAAAGATTCAAACATGTTTTTTCCTTGTCTTATGAAGACCTTAAGGCTTATAGGGAAGATCTCTTTCAACATGAAATTCTATTAAAAGATGATATTAAGCCTTTTAGACAAAAATAGAGGCCAACCAATCCTTTGTTAGCCCCCCAAGATGCAACAAGAACTTACAAAGCTCAGAGAAGCTAGGATAATAAAACCAATCAGACATTCTTCTTGTGTGTCCAATTTAGTCCCAGTCAGAAAGAAAAATGGAGACATCAGGCTATGTGTTGATTTTAGAAACCTCAATGTAGCTTCTCTAAAAGATAATTATTCTCTGCCTAACATGGAAGCAATGCTACAAAGAGTTACTGGTTGTGATTTACTATCCATGATGGATGGTTTTTCTGGTTACAACCAAGTGTTGGTTCAAGAATCTGAATAGTTTAAAACAACATTCACTACCCCAAGGGGTACTTATGTCTATGTCAGAATGCCATATGTCCTGATGAATGCAGGAGCTACTTTCCAAAGAGGCATGGATCTGTCTTTTAAAGAGTTTATAAATATAATTATGGTGGTGTATCAAGATGATTTAACTGCATATTCCCAAAAGGTTGACAATCATTGTAAGCACTTGGAAAAGATTTTTACTAAAGCCTTGAAGTATGGGATTTCATTAAATCCAAAGAAGTGTTACTTTGCTATGACATAAGGTAATTTATTGGGGCATATAGTGTCCAAATAAGGTGCTAGGATTGATTCAAAAAGAGTAGAAGCCATTAACAAAGTCCTGCCCCCAAAAAATATCAAACATGTTCAATCTTTCCTTGGGAAAGTAAATTTTGTGAGGAGGTTCATTGCAAACTTTGCTGAGATAGTAAAGCCCATTGTTAAATTACTAATGAAAAATGCTAAATTTGAATGGGATAAGGATGCTCAGTCAGCTTTTGATGAGATAAAAGTAGCTATTCAGCAAGCACCTGTATTAAGATCTCTAGAAATTATGAAAATCCTTTTTCTATATTTTCTTTTGCTTCATTCCATACAATTGCTGCAGTACTTTTACAGAAAGATGATGAAGGTTTTGAGCATCCCATAGCATTTTTCAATAAGTCTCTGCAAGCAACAAAACTTAATTATGATATAATGGAGAAACAAGCATATGCATTGGTCAAAGTAGTCAAGGTTTTTAGACCTTATCTAGTTTTTTTCAAAAATAATTGCTTATGTGCCACATGCCACAGTGAAATATATATTGTCTCAATCTGAAGTTACAGGAAAAAGATGTAGATGGATCAATAGGATCCAATAATTCAATCTAGAAATTCAATTCACCAAATAGGTGAGGGGTTTGGGTATGGCCAAGTTAATGACTGACACAAACATGGATTTGGCCCAAGTCAATGATTTACAGATAATAAATATGAATTTGACTAGCATAGAATTGCAGCCATGGTATACTGATGTTATATTTTTTTTTAAAATGGTAAATTTCCAGAACATATGTCAGATAATCAAAAAAGGACTCTGAAGTTGCAGGCTCAAAGGTATGTTTTGATACAAGGTGATTTATTTTGGAAGAATAGGAATGGAATTTTATTACTCTATTTGGATGAATCATAGTCTAAGAGAGTCTTGAATGAAATGCATAGTAGTGTGTGTGGTGGGGGAATTATTCTGCCAAAACCATAGCTCACAAAATAATTAGGGATGGATTCTACTGGCCATGTCTTTTCAAAGATACTCAGTAGTTTGTATAGAGATGTGAACCCTACCAAAGGTTTTCTTCTAAGATGAAATTTTTAGGAGCCTTGCTTTTGAATCCTATGACTGTTGAGGAACCTTTTGCCCAGTGGGGCCTTGATTTTTTGGTGAATTCATAGAAAAATCCAGTGGGGGCCATAGTTGGATTCTTGTGGCTATAGACTATTTCACAAAATGGATAGAGGCAGTTCCATCAAAAAGGGCTACCAGCAAAGTAGTAATGGATTTATTGATGGATAATATTCTAACAAAATTTGGTGTGCCCACTAAGTTAATCATGGACAATGCCATGTGTTTTAGGTCTGAGGAGTTTAAGGATTTCTATGAAGACTGGCATTATTATGTGTTATTCCTCACCATATCATCCTCAAGCAAATGGACAAGCTGAGTCCAGCAAAAAAAGCATCATGAAAATCATTAAGAGGATTTTGGAGAAAAATAAAAAGTCTTGGCATTCAAAAGTAAAGTTATCCCTTTCGGCTGACAAGATAACAAGTAAAAGAGCAATAGTGGTGTCCCCTTTTGAAATGGTCCATGGAACTCAGGCAAGATTGCCTTTAATTAATTTATTACCTGTGTACAAATTTTTGCAAGAAGAGGAGTTTGAAGAACAAGAACCCATGATGGAGAGGATGTATCAATTGGTGAAACTAGAACAAATAAGAGTTGAGGCACATAAAATAAATATGAAGCTTCAACAGTGGTCCAAGTACTTGTTTGACAAAAGAGAAACTGAAACAAAATTTTAGATAAATGATATGGTGCTTCAATGGAATGCTAGGAAAGAAGAGAAGGGCAAACATTGTAAATTTGAGTAATTATGGATGGGCCCCTTTGTAATCCAGGAATTTCATGGTCAAGATTCTTATTTCTTGGAAGACCCTAATGGTTAGATATAGGAATTTCCAGTGCATGGACAATTCCTGAAACATTATTTCTCATATGTTTCTTTTTCCATGCACAGTAGAATAGGTTTCCCTGTTTAATTTGGTTTTGTTGTGTGTGCATGTACAATTTTGTTTCAGTTTGTGGTCTATCTCCCAGAGTTTTGGTTTCTAATGTTAATCTTGTGATTAACTTTCCCAAGTTGGAGCCATTGTTAGCACTGTATATTGAAAAAATTTCAAATCCCAAGCTTTGGTAATTTTCCTACATCGTTTGGTTCAAAATCCATGTTTCTTCATGTCAAAAAGTCAAATTATGGTTATGTCTTCAAAATGCCTTATTTCAAGCTTTAATCGCGTAGTCACGCTGGTTTTTTAAAGTATCTTTTTAAGTGAGCGACAAGTCATTTTGGGTTGAATCACGCAATCATAGTCATGTCTTGTTGAGCCAAGTTGGTAGTACAAGTGAGTTATGTAGTCATTAAAGTATGTTAATCGTGCAGTTGGGATGTCTTTTTGAAGTCAGGTTGTTAGTCAGCGACTGAGAGAGTTGAAAATTTTTGTTTATTATTCACTTGTGAAGGTTTGAGTCTCTTGTTAAAATTATCAGCGAGTCAGGGATCGGTTAAGTTTTGGTGTATCGCACAGTCGTGGTGGTCTTATGTCTTTAAGTTTTTGGGTCCGTGACTAAGCGAGAAGTATAAAATGAAGTCTAGTCACTCACTCAGGTTAGATTTTATTCATACATTTTGAGTCCGTGAGTGCATGAGGAAGTCATGTTACAAGCATCGCTCACTCGTTCAAGTTTTAACCGATGTTGTTTTTGAAGTGTGGGTAAACGATGAATTATTTTTTTGTCATTAGATGGTAGCATTCGCTCAGTAGCACAGGAAGTTTTCAAGGTTTTAAGGTGAATGAGTGCGCGACTAAAGAAACCATGTTGGTTACCACTCACTTGTAGATGATATGGTGATTAAAAATTTTTTGAGCCCATGAGTGTGCAATGAAATAAATTGAAGGTTTTCGCTCAGTCGCTCATGAAGGAAATAAAGTCAAAATGGATCAGTGAGTGAGCGATTGAATAATTCATAAAGTTTGTATGAAGATAATTGCTCAGTCATGAAGGATATAATCATCAAGAGTTTTCAGTAGCGAGTGCATGATTGTGAATAACAAAGGGGTTATTGCTCACTCGTGGATAGTTTTAAGATAAAGTATTCTGCAGTGTGATTGAGCGACCAGATAAAAGTGCATGAAGAAAATGGTTATCGCTCACTCGTGGAAGTAGAAAAATAAAACAAAAGTACACAGTGACTATGCAACTAAAAAAATTATTCGTGACTATTTTGAGTCATCACTCACTCAGGCACATCCAAGCATGATGATAAAGATATCAGCAAGTAAGCGACCAAGGAGGGATTGAGCGATGAGTTTTTACTCACTCACTCTCACAGTTTTCAAAAGGGTAAAGTGTTGAGCAATGAGTTTGCGATTGATGTAAGGAATAGTGTTGTCGCTCACTCGCGCAAGTATAAGTAAAAAAGACAAAGGGGTAGCTACAATTATGTGATTGCTCAATGATAAAGTTGTCATCTAGGTCATCACTCAGTCGTGAATGACATAAACTCAAGCAAAGAAGAGACCGCGAGTGCGAGACTGGTTGTAAGAAAATGTATTATCTCTCACTCGCAAGGAAAAATTTGAATGTAAGCAAAGGACGGTGAGTAAGTGACAAGTTGACAAGTGGCTCATGCCAGGTTTACAAAGGAAAAAAGAGAAAAAGTGAGTACTCCTTTCCAGTAGGGATCAAGCAGTGTGAATTAATGGCAGCATTAGTTACAGAGAGATGATTGCATGACACTACAAGTGCAAAAATTTGGAATTCAAGTGGACAAGATGTCAATTAGATGGCTATAAAGATGAATGATTGAGCTTGATTTTTTACAACTCTCATCTATGCCTTGAAGATTTTGCTGTGAAAGCAACAGAGCTTTTTTTTCTGAGATAGAAATTTGAGAAGGAAAGATGAGTCAAGGTACTACCAGTGTTGCCTCACAAGGGTCTGAAAAGAAGAAAGTTGCAGCAAAAAAATATATAGAGGAATTTTCTGATTTGCTACCTGGGACATCGAACACAAATAGTGCTAACTGGGATGAGTGGAAGGATAGATGGTGTCAATGCACAAATCCTACCACTACAGGCTACTCAGGTAATACTCTATTTCATTTTTCTAGAACAGTAGAGTTAAAGCTGTCCCAATTTGCAATCCCTGGGTATTAAACATGGCTAAATTGATTGTGCCTAATGTATATGTAGACATAGAGTTAATCATGGAATTGGCTAATAATTATTGCCTAGTAGCTAGGGTAATTAGGAAAAATAACAAGGAAGCCCTAGTACACATCAATAGAAGATCAGTAGCAGAGGTTTTTGGGATTACTGGTGCATTATGCACAGAAATTGATCTGGAAATGATAAAAGAAGACTATAAAAAGAGAGAAAAATTGATGAAGTATGAAATGCTCAAATTCATGCCTAGGGTAGACAGAAACATGGTAATCATCCTAGATAATGTTAAACCTCTGTTTTATTTGTCCATGTTTCGTCACTATGTCAAGTGCACAGTATATGGCTTAAGCATTAGGATTTGATGGAGATTCTACTATTGTTGAGGACCTGCTAATAATGGAAATGAACATTCAACACTGAGAGGTCAACTTAGATTATGATTATGTGGGATACCTAGTTGAAGCTATGCATTTAACATTGGTAGATATATAGACTGATGTCCCAGTCCCAAATTTAAAACATTATTCTCATCTATTGTTTATGATTTTATTCTACAACAAGGCCTCCATGGATGAAGAACTACAACTGTTTGAGTCAGAATATGGTGTCAATATGCTAGTTCAAAGGTATGGGACAGTTCCTCTATAAATTCATCTTTTATATGTTTCTCTAATTGGATTGTGGATCCAATCTTTGATTTACTAGGAGTTGATAGGGAGAGATTACCAATTGGGGTTAGGAGGATATTAAGCCCTTACCAGTTTGTTGAAAATTGGCCAATCTCTCACAATTGGGGAGATTTCTTTTTCTTTGATCATTTCACTATCATTAGGGTATATGGTTGTTCTCAACATCCTCACATTCTTCCCAAATTTGTGCCTCTTAGATTTGCATTTCTAGAGTTCATTTGGCAACTTACTAGGTTGATAAAGAATTCCTAGAAGGACATAGGAGGGGTAATTTTGTCCCTAGATTATGGGTTGGTTTTGATTTTTCTATTGGGAAAAGAGTGTTTGATTTAATCAATGATTGTCTAAAGCAGTTTAGAATGTCCACAGTTGTTGTTAGATTCTGTGATCGTGAACATTTTGTAAAAATAGCTCTGAAAGCTATCATTTCCCGAGTAACTGTTAGACATCATGAGCCATTGGATGAGGAAGATATAGTGAGAAACAAGTTGGAAAAGGATGAAGTCTAGGAGAGAAGAAGGAAATGGAATGATCTTCCTAAGGCAGAAGGTGAATGGAAGGAATTAGACAAGACTTTTTCTGGTTTCTTCCCTAACCTCCCATACTTGAAGAGAATGGAGGAGATGCTTAAGTCTTATGACACTTTGATGACACAAGTACCATAGTTCAGTTCTGAGGATGCACAGTCCCAAGGATCCCCAATTCCTATTGCACTACATGACCATGAGTATCAAGAACAAAAAGAGGAACAACACCGAGAAGAAGAAGAGGTTGGTGAAGAGGCTACTTCTGCAAGAGAGCCATCAAAGAAAAAATAGAAAACAAAGCACAAGAGGAGGCAGGAAAGGAAGAGTATTGCCAAGGCTATGATAACAAAGCATGGAAAATATTTCAGGAAGCTAAAGAGGCAATGGCAAAGGGAGCCACAAGCTGAAGGTCAAGGGGACAATCAAATGGTACTGTTTGGAGAGGCTGATGGGAGGGTAATGATAGCAAAGGAATTCATGAAAGATGATGAATTCATAAAATCTGAAGAGTTCAAAATCTTCTTAATCAAAATGAAGCAAAATGATTTAAGGCAAAACCTAATCATAGAAAAAGGTCATGAAGAGAAAAATGAGGAGATTGTAAAGACACTCTAGGATTATGATCTTGAGAGTGAATTAATCACTGTGGAGCAAGCTAGGTTGCTGGTACAAAATAGTGGGGTACTATTGATGCCTAGTTGGGATTTACAGTCCAAATTTATCATAGATCAAATCAGAAGGCAGGAAGACCCTCTAATGAAAATATAGGTTGAGATTGATGAAGTATTGAAAGGATCAGAATTTGATCCTAAGTCCAAGACTTTAGCTATCTGGTCCTTGGACCCTACTACACAGAAACCTATGGTTATGAAAATAAGAGAGGAAATGAGGGAAGATAAGATGATATGGAACTTGTAAAAAACCAGTGACACTGAGATCACCTAGTTAATGACCCAAGTGTCCTTCATGAATTTGGAAAAAATAGAGGACTTGTAAAAAAGATATGAGACAACATTTGGCCAAATGATGGCCTTGGAAAAAAAGAATGAAGATGTAGTGGTTCATAACCACACATTAGAGGAGAAAATTGAAAAACTAAAGGAAGAGTTGGAAGAAAGTAGGAGAGAAAAAACTTCAGCCCTTCGGGAAGCATCAAAAGATGAAACAGATGTTGTAGTAGGGACAAAAGAGCACTCAGAATTGGTAGAAGGCATGTCTAAATAGTTGTCACAGGGAAAAAATACAAATGTCATGATCATATTGCCTATATTGCATCATCGAATTGATGTTTTGAAGCAGAAGACTAACATAATATATACATTATATGGCTCATTGCAAGACACCTCAAAGGCAACAGCTGAGACCATGACTTTTCTGGAGCCCACTTTCATGTTCTGGTCAGGAAAGGCTAGAATAATGGATAAATTGAAGACAAATATCTTGTATAGTGATGAATTTCTTGACAAAATATATGACACTATTGAGATGATTAGTGAAATGAATGATACTTATGCATTCTTAAATGGCAAAGCTGAGTTGATTGGTAATAATTTGTAGTTATTTGGTGATCACTACCCTCCCTTGATCCCAAAGATCTATGATGAAGCTGGTAATCTAAAGCCACAATCGGATTGGACAACTGAGATTGATGGGATATTTAAGGATGAAGAGATGAAGCAGCACCTGGAAAAGGATACTGAAGCCAAGTATTGCAACAAATTAATTGATATCCTCTTCAAGGTTGAAACAGATATGGAAAAATTTGTTACTGAGGCCACAATAACTGTGGATGCTAGGTGGATAGAAGCTATTACCAAGCTGGAGCAGGAGAAAACTTTTGAGTGGCCCACCACCAAGGAGGTGAACAGGTGGGAGGCAAAGTTGAAAGGATAACAATGATATTTTCAAACTGCAACAACAAATTTTGTTCGGGCTTCGCAAACATTTTCCACCTATGTTCTATTGTAATTTTGGCTTTTTTGTCAGTTTTAAAGGTTGTTGTAAATGATTTTGTAAATATTTCCCATGTAGTCTATAGCTTGTTGCATCCTTAGTTATAAAAGGATCCCAAGACTACTAGGAAAAGGATAGCCATTTTTTATTTAGGGGGAATATAAGTTGAAGTTGTGAACTCTATCTTGAGACCAATATATTCGAAGTAGGGTTTTGAAATTCATTGTTGAATGTAATAGAAATTTTTTATCATGAATACAAATGAGATCCATCAATAGTTTCTAAAACATATGATGAGTATTTTGTCTTCATTGTTATGTTCTAAATGTTATTTAAATTGAACGCTCAAGGAATGTTCAATTTATGCATCTATTAGGAAAATTTTGAAATAGTTTTAGGGTTCTATCAAGGAAAGACTAAAATTGCCTTAGGATTGTTTCAATGAGATTCGGGGTTTATAATGAATTTGATGAATTAAATTGTCATATGTGTGAAGGTAGATATATAAGGTATATCTATTTTTATGTCAGATCTGTCATTGTTTTAAGTTCTTGTTCATGAGCAATTGGTTATGAATACTCATAAATGACTCCATACCCTAGGATAAAACACTAGTTTGTTTTCCTTTAAAATAGTTGACTATCACTATTAAAATTGATCTTTAACTTTATGTTTGATCTGTCAAATAAATGTTACAGTGGTCAACCCCTGTAATTCCATTCACATTTGCTAGAATGATTCTATGATTTGATCATTTTAAGTTAGAAAGGTATCCCCACCTGAGTTTATGGAGCTCAAAGTGTAGAGGGTTTTGAAACCCTATTTCTGTCATTCTATATCTTTCTTGATCAGTGTCTGGGATAAATAGAGCAAGCTCGTTCAGAGTATTTCATATGTCAAGAAGAAAAGGAACTAACAAAGTGGATTCAAAGTTTCTTGTAGAATCCTCTTTAGTTTTTCTATCATATCATACCTACTATACCAACTCTACTATTATGCTATAATGTGGAACACAACTATGCATCAACAAGTGGAACACTCTTGTGCTAAATTAAACTGGTGACCTGATTTTGACTCAAGCTCTCCAAGATAATTAATAAGTTAATATTTATGTAAAGATATTTTAGTCTTAGAAAAATGTATTTTATGTGAGGAAATGGGAGTCCAAAGGAATTGATTTAACACTTCAAGAAGAGAGTACTTACACAAAATGAAGCCGAATCATGCTAGAAAATTTGACTATTAGCTCTTCTAGTTTGTTATTTGATAGTTGCCTGACAATGACACATTCAAAATGCACTTATGAGCAAAGATCTAGAATAAATGAAATTTATTAAATATTGAAGGTATGTTAGTTTGAGCTTCACTTGGTTTTGAGAATACTTTAATATTCTCTGATTAACAAGGCCAACCACGTGAAGGTGGGAGCTCATCTGGCCTCACCCCCCTCCCCCTAACATCAATCTAAATTACTCATTAACATCTAATTACACACTTCATTCATCCATTTATAAACTATAACATTAAATTAATACAATCACATAACATTCATTAATACGTAACACTAATCAAGAATTCATTAACACATAACAATATTCATTTACATGTCATAAAATTCAATATTAATATGCAACATTCATATTTAATTACTTAAAACAACATTCTTTCATTATCCAACAAAGTTAGTCAAACAAGTTTTATCAAAGAGCATTTTTAAGAAATCATTTCTTTTTTGAGTTTTTCTTAGATTTCTTAACCCGAAAAAGCCTTACAGGAGCATCAATATCTTCCTCCTCTTGTGGCTGTGATCTCAAATTATGGTGCTTCCTCATGTTTTGAGGAGCACAAGGCTATTGCACTAAAGGGGGGTCTACTACAATCACTAGTACAAAAACAAAAATATATGACCAAATAAACTACCAAAAATTATAGATAAATGACCAAATTTGGTCATGTGATCAGTGGTAGTTTATTGCTAGTCATTTACCTCACGACCAAATTTATGTCTAAATTATTTTAGTCATTTATTTGGTCATTTATTTAGTCATTTATTTGGTCATTTATTTTGTCATTTATTTGGTCATTGATTTGGTCATTGATTTAGTCATTTATTTGGTCGTTTATTTGGTCATTGATTGAGTCATTTATTTGGTTATTTATTTGGTCATTGATTTGGTCATTGAATTGGTCATTTATTTAGTCATTTATTTAGTCATTAATTTATTCATATATTTAGTCATATTAGGGCATGATGGAATCAAACCACCGTCCTCTTACTTGTAAAGTAGGTGCTCTTCCATTGAGCTAGTACCCTTTAAAGAATAATTATACCATGTATACTAGTACTTTCCATTAAACATGATTTCAAAATTTTCCATCTCTACTTCAAGGGCAGAAAAAGCTATCATGGCTGCTACAAATCACAAAGGTATAATGCTAAATAGTTTTTTTGTTCAATAAAATTACAACACAAGGATACAGAACATTGAACATTGAGGTTCAAAACAACCATATAGATTACAACACTTAACAGTTCATCAATAGTCCAAGGATCAAAGGGAAGTCATATAGGAAGTTTGACAGCGGCTTTTAATGAAAGAAGACATGCAAGGTTCATGAACCATAGTCAAGGGAATACACAAAAATAGAGGACAAAAAAGTCCTTCCTGAAAGTCACAAGTAAAATTGATTTCAATGTATGATAGTAGTGAAAGGAAAAATTTGAATGACAGTGACAAAGAGCACAAATAAAGAAACAATGATAATTATAATGAAATTATATAATAACCACAAACAATGAAAGGTGATCAAGAAAAATAAAGGAGGACAACATCATTGTCAACGGGTATGCCGCTATTTTTTATCAGAGGTGAATAAGAGAGAGAGATCCCTGATATACAGTTAAGGGACATTCCTATTTCAACACAGCCATAATAGCCAAGAAGGTCAAAAAGACAATACTACCATAGACAATAAAATATACCATTCAAGTCATGAAAGGTATAGTGGATGATAATTTTTAGGCACAGGTATGTTGAAGAAGCATCAAAATAGAATGATACAAGAGCCAATTGACACAAAGATAGAGATATGAAAATAGTGGTTAGTATTTTAGGCAATAGTCCACTATAGTCAATGAGAGATTTGAAAACATTGATAAGAGCATCAAAAATATAGTGGGAAATATCTCAAAGATAGTTTTTCAATTTAAAATATTTCATAGGACAATGAACCAAAATATAAATTTCCACTTGTGGGATAGTAGAGTAAAAGATAATCATGGCATGACAAAATGTCCACTTTTCTATACTAAAGTAAGAAGGGACAAATCTACAGCATAAGACATCTCTAATGGTTATGAAGAATGTGGTTGTTCAAGGAAAAACACAAAATTTGGATTGCAATCAAATAGTGACTAAGAATGGAGTGTTGATAGGTACACTATGGTGCCAAAAATGAATAGAGATGTGAGCCTATCCATGAAGGATCAGGGCAAGGGTTGATGACATGTAACTGATTGAATGTTTGAAGATATTAAGTTGATAATCATGCAAGGCATTAGATCAGTCAATGTATTGTATTTTCATTGATATCAACTTGATATAATCTGTATGGTCATGGAAATACTACCAAAGACTTCAAAGAACTAATGAATCAAGACTATGCTATCAGTAATGCATACAAGTCAAGTATTCACTAAGTGATTGCATACACCAACAGAGTGCACACCGATGGTCAGAGTAAAAGAGTAGAGTTACAGTGTTGCCCGATGAGAAAAACACAGAGTAACCCAATGGAAAGAATTTTAGTGTTACCCGATGGAGAAGATAAGGATAGAGATCCCGATGAGAACTGAAGTTGCACTGAAGAAATAGTCAGTTACCACCGATGACTAACTAAAGTGTTTACTGATAGAATAGAGAGTTCAGAAAATGACAAAATTCTTAGCTCTCAAGAAGCTAAAGATAAAGTTAATAGATACTTATCATTGTTTTAATCATCCAGATAAAGCCAGAGATAATTAAGTAATTTAAAGCTGATTTGTCCAGTTGGCAAGAAGATCTCTTTGAGATAAATCAGGAGTTTGATTTAGATCTATTGGCAAGAATTGTGGAACATGCCAAGAATCAAGAAAGCCAAGAAAGGGGGAAATCATGTCTATATAGAGACAAAATCAATTCATTACGAATTATGGGGTGAATAAGAGAAGAGGAAAGATGCTAAATAAAATCTAAAGGAGAAGAAGGTCTTCATTCAATCCTGATCAACAAGTTGAGGAAAGAGCTAGATTCTGCAGACACCGATGAACAGTGAGACAAGCATCACAAAGAAGAACATTATGGATAAAAGGTATAAGTGATTATATTGATCAGAGAGGTAATAGACTTACAATAGATCTAAAAATATGCAATTGAGTTGTATGTATGAATAGATCATTAGTGTTTTAGTTTAACCATTGAAGCATATACTCCTCTTAACCGATCAGGACTTAAAATTCTTTTTCAATTGAGATACATCCCAAGGAGTGTCAAAATGTTTGATCACAAAAGTAGCATTGGATATGCCTGATACCTATTGATAGGCCAAGTGAATGTTTGATCAAGGATGGTAGCATTAGATGCTAGATACTAGTTGAAAAACTATTTCTAAATCCTTTAACAAGTTAACACCTAACAGTGTGTATGTAACCTTTAATAGGGTTCACTCCTAACAAAGCTCACTCCAGAAGAGTGAAAATTTGGGGTACCGGTCCCAGTGATTTTTCCCTTAACAGGGTTTCCACATTAAAATCCATGTGTTATGTGTGTATGATTCACTTCTTTACTATTTTGTATCTTACATAGTTGATTCTGTATTGATCGGTATACTCTGCATATTTACTGTGTTTCAATAAATAGTTAACTACTTATCGGTAATCATATAGAAGAGAGTTTAACAAAGCAATCTGACAAGTAGAAAATTGGTATAAGTATTTCAAGACATACATCTTGTAGGACAGAAGATAACTTGAGACATAATTAGTGGTTATAAGTTTTAAGAGTTGATATAAGGATTAATTTTTGAGGCCACTGATTGACCCCCCCCTCTCAGTTATTACTAACAAGGTTCTGGTTGATCCTCTACAACAAGTTATTAAGCCTTTTGCAAGGGTAAAAGATGACTATCCACAATCAGCAATGAACAAGGTTTCCATTGATGGTAACAAGTACAAAAAAATATTTTTGTATCCTAATAGTTTGATTGCAAGGAAAACCATTGCGTTTAGCAATACCCCTATAAAATCAAATCGAGGAAGCCATGGGTATTTTCAATTCCATAGATAACAAAAACATAAAACTAGATCGCAATACATAAATAGCATTTGTAATTTTCTAGCCATTTTCTACTTGTGCTAGATGATAAATTCACTTGATGTAAAGGGTTTTGAGAAGAAAATTTTAGTGCCCATCTCCATAATGATGCAGCTAAATTTTGTACAACAAATCCAAAGAATTTGATGGTTTTTAAATTTTCTTTATGGGCCATATAACAAGGACTTATGTTTTGTTTATTCTGAGAAATTAAAAGTAATTATTTTAAGGTATTTTAGCGGTTATAGATTTTAGAACTTCTCTATCAGTCTTCAAAGGACATTTTTTTGTTTATAATGAGAGGCCCACTCACAAGCTGCATCAAAATCAATTTTAGCAATTTTAGTTTCGAGAAAAATAATAGTTGTTACTTTCCTTAAGTTTTTCAATGTTTGGGTGCTTGAAAAATTGAATATATTAGTTTCTTTCTACATATAGAGACCTTCAAATCTACAGTGACCTTCAAATCCATAGTGTTTTCTCATCAGTCACCAAGAATAGCAATGCTATAGATAATGAGGATGGTAGTGATTCTTACATGGAGAATGCATTATAATACAATGACTATAAAGAAACAAGTCATAGACTCTTTTTAATGTTTTCAAGGAATTCTATACAATAAGGATATTTAGTGATAGGTGCCATCAGTGAAATGAAACTAACTGTTCTTCAAGATTTTAGTCAGTTTTTTGAAGGTGTTATGACTATTTTTAAGAAGTACCATTATTTCTTAAGAAGTACCACTATGAGGTCAAGAGAGTAGATACCATCTTACAGATCAAAAAACTGTTATACAGAGCCAAGATAAGGAGAAAAGACTATCATGATCATAAAAGAGAATTCTCTTATGAAAAACACAATGATGTCACTATCATAAAATTCAAGTAACAAAGATCCATCAAATGAAGAAGGCAACTTAATGAAGAAAGAGTATCATTTATCGTTGAGTAGAAGATAAATGATTGAATAATGCAACTCAAGAAGGCTTAGGTAGACTTCCATAATTTTGATGTATCACGTACTGAGTTGAAATAATCATGCAATGAATCAATAAATTAGGCATTCAATGCAGATAAGAAGGGAAATCATGACAACAGTTCAAGATCAAGTTTGTCAGCCAGATTCTGAGGATTTTTTTTTAATTGATTGCAATCAATGAAGCTTTATTTAAGGTAAATATGATTAGTTTCATGTCACATATGATTTTAGGGAAATATGGTGTCATAGGTGACAAATTTTTTATGAAGTGAAAATAGATTTTAAGGATTGTGGCAAGGAGGGAAAAAACAAAAAAAAATTAGTGCTTGGTAACTTGTTATTTTTGGATGCTCTAAACATGAAAAGACTCCCTACAACACAAGCTCACTATCCAAAAAATTTCAGCACCCCATTCACCATTACTTGTATTCTCAATCCTACAAGCCTAGTAGCCTATTTTGTGGTTGCATAGCTTGTACATCATGTTCCTGCAGGAGAAGCAGAAGCATGTAGTTGCGTAGCTTGTACATCAAATGGTTTTCCCATAATAAATTATGATGATGCTTATACTTAGCATTATGAAGCTAGTCAATAATTGTGTTTCATATAGTATGTAATCCCTCAAATAAGCTGCATTATCAACTTACAGTAATTTTTAAGGTATTTCTTTAGGTGCATGCTCTCGCATATACAAAATATTGCCTTCCTCTATGCATGACATGCTCCTCATATATACATAACTATTCATCTATATACCTTCATACAATTAGGCATCAAGATGAAAATACCTCTATATGTGCTTCCCTCTAAGCATAAAACTAGCAAACTATCTAATAATTTGTTGAAAGGACAAAAAAGAAAATAGACATCCTACTGCAAGCGTAAAGAAACCAAATCCATAATAATTGTTACAAGAAATGGAGCCTTGATTATAGAAAAAAATTTCTATATTGGTAGCTTTACTATTAGCACTATGTTATCCTAGAAATAACAATCCTGATCTCTGCACTAAATTTCCCTATGCCATTTAGAAGACAACAATAATATTGTAGGCATTAAATTTAGATTGATATGTGTTGCATGTGCTGAGAAATGCAATGTTGACATTCTGATTATGATATATATCTTGAATCTCCCAAAATATGGTGCTAAATTGATGTCATAAATGTGGTCAACCTGCAAGGAAATTAATACCATACTACCAAGTAGCTACATGAATATATAACCACTTGCAGAAAAAAATGATGTAGAAAATAGTAAACTTCCACAAAAACCAAGTACAATAGAAAGGGTTATTAAAACCAAGTAAACTTTAAAATCAAGTACAACATCATGCATGATAGCCTGAAGCTAGAGGAGATAAATAATATATTGATGATAAATAATATATAAACCAAGTATTGATAATATATAAACCAAGTATTGAGTTTTCTTTATGGAAATATTTAAAAATCCATTGGAGGATTAGGCCTATCCAATGAATACTTTGGCAGTAGCTTTCCACAGATATTTCAATCACTGATTGTGACTCCTTTTCCCTGTCACCCTCTTGGGTCTTTGACAACATTTGAGACATTTGGCATACAGTGCTTAAGACAAATAACTAAATATTCACTGTCAATCATAATTTTAAGTCTTTGAGGTGTTCAAAGAGAAACACAACCTTTCTTTCTATTATTGAACATTGTATGATAACTTCAAGACTCTAACCATGGTTTTTAAACTTCCATTACAATTGACTTATCTTGGAAAATGTTACTAACACTTTGTTTAGGACCCAAGAACACCAATCACTCAGATTTATGATTTAGACAGTCATACTTTTCTCTGTACTAAAACATTGTTTGAAAGAAGATTTAAATCTCCATCCTTATGCAGGTCCAAGCATTATGAAGAATATCAAAATTATTTTAATAGAATATTGATCCCATTTCATTAGTATAATCCAGGTTTCAATAGAAAAGCGTGAAAGAAAAGGGTCTCATGCCTGTGCCAAAATGGGAGAATAGGAATAGGGAAAGGGCATCCATCAAAATTATAGAGGATGCAAGTGCCCCAGTAAATATGCATGCAAAATGTGGAAGCATAGACAAGACAAGTGAACTATGTGGTAAAATTCCTCAAAGGCATGTCATCTTGACATCAAATGCCATCATTGAAGGATATGTTCAAAATAGATCAACATTGTTCATACCACTGATATGGATATGATAGAGAAGCTTCCTTAAAACAATGCAGATATGGAATGATATAGACTGTTAGGACAGAGATACATATCACTTTGAAAATCCAATGAAAGATGTGAAGGTAGTGAACAATGCTCAAGAAACAGTGTATAATGATGGTGATCTTTATTTACCCGAGGCTCTTTTCAATGCCAACAACAAAAGACCTAAAAATGAAGATGGTTGTTAAAGGGAAAAGGATCTGATATAAAGAAAAAATCCACCATCCTTAAACAATGGTGACTAATGATAAAAGAGCATCAAACCATTAGAAGAGTGCATTAAACAAACAAAGACACTAAGATCATGTAGAACTTGAAAAGACTATGAGATTAAGTAGTAATATACAAAACTGCCATGAAAGATGTAATAGCAACATCAAATGTGGATGCATACAACCATGAAAGACTTCTATGAAGGGAGAAAAATGATGGCACCACACTCCAAGTGAAGTCCTAGTAAAAACAATCATTATGGGGATAAAATATCTTTGAAGTAAGAAATGACATGGAGATCACAAAGATGTGATGCATAGTAACAATCGGCTTCAATGCACAAGAAGTGAATGAAGTAAAGAAGCCAAAGATCTTGGTGAAATAAGTCAATGAGTGGTAGGAAATGGATATAAATAGTTTGAGGATAATGAGGCTATCAAGAGATAGATGTTTCCATGTGGAGAAAATATGGATGTTTAATGCAAGAATAACATGAATTGTCCCATCATTTTTTACTTTGTTTCAAAGTTTCTCTCACTGTTTCAAATGGCACCTACCATCATAGAGATACCAGTCATCATATTGTAGTCATTAATTACATAGTAAACTCCACAGTGTCACCATTGTTGAGCATCAAGATAGGCAATCATGGAAATGAAGGTCATTGTATTTTCATGGTGAAGAGGGTGGTCACAAACTTAGTGAGTAGAGCAAAAACTATTTAGCTTTCAAGATGTCAAAAGTGTCACATGGTAGATAAAAATGTTTCCTATGAATAAAGATGGTGCAAAGATCATATGCAAGCAACAAAAAGAAAGTGGATAGCTAATGAAAAGGCTTGAAAACATATTCATGTTGTGCTTAGGGATGTTCATTTTGTGAAGGTCCAAATACCATGCTTTTATGCAATGTCAAAGTGAGTCAATGATCTGAAGATGAATAGATGGAGCTTAGAGGGTCTAATGAACATGGACAAAGGTAGTTCCTTGCACTATATTTAAAAGGAAATACACAAGAAGTTGCACACAATACAACATAGAAATCAATGGTATGAATAGTTTTGATCCTTCCATCCTTTGGAAAACACAAGGTATGGATATGATATAGAGATCTCTTATCTTTATAGATGGGTACAACGGTTTTCTACTCTCTTTTTTCATTTTAAGCCACTTAGACTTGGCTGGCTATATATAATAATTATATACAATGAAACTAAGGTAAAAAATTGTTCCTTATAGAACCTTATATTTGTGTAACATAGGGGAAAGGATTTAGCAGTTGTGCACACTAACTTCACTCTTCTCAAAATCCTACATGGAAAATCACTCCCATTTTTTATAGTAGCTTACTTTGTAGTCCCTTACTTATAACTAAGGTTTCAAGGCCATATCATCAAATATGATGCCACATCAGCATGTTTTTTTTCCAAGGTGTTAAAAACTATCAAAAAATAGGTTAGACTAATGGTGTTGTAGGCTACTAAGAGATGTAGTATTGTTAGAATGAATTTAGAATAACTAAGGGGGGGGTGAATCAGTTATCCTCAAGTCTAGATGTACCAAATTAAACTTTATACCACTTTGAACAACTCATATCTGCTCAACAACAATAGCACTAATCAACAACATACATATGCAATTTACTATTCAAATGTAATTAGATTGCAAAAACTTAACAGTAAAACACAACATAAACATTCACACAAGTTGACACCAGTATTTAATGTGGAAACCCAATTTGGAAAAAACCACCAATAACATGCTATCAAGTTTTCACTCTTCTGAAGTGAGCTCTGTTAGGATCCAACCCTATTAAAGGTTACAAAACACATTGCTAAATGTGACCTGCTTAAAGGATTTGATCAACCTGTCAGGATTGGCCTTGTTTAGAGGACTTAGAACATTCCACCTGAATGTCACCTTGCTCAAAGGATTTATACAATGACTGTTAGGTCAACCTGGTTGAAGGATTTAGACTGATACAATGGTTAGAAAATAATCAGCAGGTGTGATCTGATACATACAACTTACTTTGCAAATCTAGATCCAATTAAGCTCTAATGTTAATTCACTAAGTGGCCTCCATTCTCTTTTCAATCTTCTGATCTTCTTAGAAATCTGTCAAGCAATCACTCTCGCAGCTCTATGCTTCTCTGTTCAGTCTTCTCTGCTAGATCATGCCAATCAGTCAATTAAATATGAAATCCTTTTGCATACAATTTTCCCCCATCTAAATAACCCCTTGAGGTTATCTTATACATCTTCATCTAGGTAAAATAAGTCTTTTCTGATTAATCAAGATCATAGATTTTAGGTTAGGTCAGATCCAATAGATCTTTCCATCTTTACATTTAATTTAATTCTCCAAAGAAATCACTAATTAAATATTTGATCCATGCATTAATTATGATTACCCATGCATTAAAATAGTGTGGACCAATCATGCTTATCCTCAATTAACTTTACATATCCCAATAAAATCAACTATGTCGGCCAGAGATCTCAAATCTCAACAATTACCAAAATAGTGTTCCTCAGCCAACACTGTGTTCTTCCACTCGGTCATCACTGGTTTCCTCGGTAATTTACTAGTGCTCGATCATTATAGACTTTGCTCGCCATAAATTGTTCTCAGTAAATTGTCATCAAAAGATAAACAACACATTACTTTGCCAATGTGCCAACTGATCAAGTACTCTTGTGATTTCCCATAACTCAACCATTTCACTTGGTCTTCTTGTTATCCTTGCCTTCAAATCTTCTACATCAATTAATAGATATGGTACTGAAATAGATAGCAATAGTCTCACCAGTTAAGGTTTGACATAAATGACAAAACAATAATTGTTTCCATTGTAGCTTTCCAACAATCTTCCTCTTTGGCATTGATGGCAACACTAAACTTTAAAACAATAATTTTCCAACCATAGTTACCATACAATCCAAAAAGTCTACCTGTGTTCCTTGATATGAACAAATCTTCATTAATATCTTTAGTTTCATTCTGATTCTCATCTTGTAAAACATTTCTCCCTTTGTGTCTATAATCACACTAAAATATTTCTATTTCTATTCATCTGTAGACTCCCTCTTTCAGTAAACTCTCCCTTTATCTCTAAGTATAGTAAACTCTCCCTCTTTCAGTAAACTCTCCCTCTTTGACAACAATGCCAAAGATGTTGACATCTTCATCATGGAGATTCTTCTATTCTAAACTGTGTATCATGTTGTTCTTGTCATCTCTCTTATGACTGTTCCTATTTTTTTTCCTTCTCTGTCTTTCACAGCTTTAGGCAGCATCCTAAAGTGTGACTTCATGTGCATCAATGTGTTAAATATTCTGAATATAAAATTTGATTCAACAGTATCATTCTAAACTAATTAGCCTTAGTTAGGGGAATCACCCCTAAGTGACCTCGCAGATACTCATGAGCATCCTTGGGTAGTGCCTTTGTAAATATGTCTTCTAACTATTCCTTAATATTCACATATTCCAGTCTCACTTCCTTCTTCTGAAATAGCTCCCTCAAGTAATGATACTTAATAGCTATATGATTTGTCTTAGAGTGCATTATAGGGTTCTTATAAATATTAATGGCACTCGTGTTATCACAATATATGACAACTGGTTCTGTGATCTCTTCTTTCATACCTTTCAGTAGTATCTTCAACCACACAATATTAGAACAATTCACTGTTGTTGCCACATACTCTACTTCAACTGTAGATTGTGAGGTACAATTCTGTTTCTTGATGACATATAGCTGATTGAATGTTTGATAATGTTAATTTGAAGATAATGCAAGGCATTAAATCAGTTAATGTATTGTATTGTCATTGATGTCAACTTGATATCATCTGTACGGTCATGAACATACTACCAAAGACTTCAGAGAATCAAAGGAACAAAGGCTATGCTTTCAGCAATACATAAAAGTCAAGTATTCACTAAGTGAAAAACAACACCAATGGAGTGCACACTGATGGATAGAGCAAAGAAGAAAAGTCACAGTGATACCCAATGAACAGAAGTATAGTGTTTCCTGACGAAGAAAAACCACAGGATGCCCGACAAGCTAAAGATAGTGTTGCCCGATGAGTAAAATTCCAATGATGCCCGACAGATGGATATCACAAAGCTAACTGGAGTCTCACCAACAAAATTGTCAGTTGTCATCGACAACTAACTGCAATGGTGACTGACGGAACAAAGAGTTTATAAAATGAAAAAGTATCTAGCTGGTAGAGCTAAAAATAGACTTAACTAGTTGTCTACTTTGTTTTATTCGACTAGAGATAAGTGAGTGATTTAAAGATGATTTGTACAGTTGGCAAGAAGATATCTACGAGACAAATTAGGAGTTATGCTTTAAATCTAATTGGCTAGATTTTTTTTCATGTCAAGAATCAAGAATCAAGAAACTATGAATATAATTTCTATATAAGAGACAAGCTTAATTCATTTATGAATGGGATTAAGGGGAGTGAATAAAAAGATGATGCTAAAGAGAAACTGATGAAGAACAAATTCATGCAGTCCTAATCAAACAAGCTGAAGGAAGAGCTAAGGAATTCTGCAGACACCGATGAATAGTGAACACAAAATCATAGATCATGAAGTATAGAGCACAAGGATGGTAGAAATAGATGCCTGATACTAAGTGACAACCTCTATGTATAAGATCCTCTAACAAGTTCACACTTAACAGTGTGTTTGTAACCTTTAACAGGGTTGGCTCCTAATAGGGCTCACTTCAAAAGAGTGAAAATTTGGGGTACCAGTCCTAGTGGTTTTTCCCTTAACAAGGTTTCCACGTTAAAAAATCATGTGTTATGTGTGTATGATTCATTTCTTTACTATTTTTTATCTTACATAACTAACTCTTGATTTATTGGTATACTCTGCTTATTTGCTGAGTTTCAGTAAATAGTTATACTACTTATCAGTAATCAAGAAAGAATAAGGATTGACAGAGCACACCACAAAATAGTTAATCTTTAGTAGTATTTCATGGCATGCATCTTGTAGGGACATAATAATCTGAGGTTTATTGATTGGTAGTTAAGTTTGAAGGATAAATTTTTGAGGCCATTGATTCACCCCCCACTCTCAGTTATTACTAACAATTGGTATCAGAGCTTCTATGCTTAGAAAGGAAGGTTTCAAGACCTAAGTCAAGATCATAAGATGAACAGACGAGATGTGCCCAAGTTGAACAAAGACAACATTGCTTCATGGAAAAGTAGGATAAGACTCCACTTATCAGGTATTGGTAATGATGTTACTCAATTTTTGGATACTAAATATGTGTTTCCCATAGGAGTATTGACAGTAGATCAATTGAGAGAAAAGCATGAGCACAACTGCATGGTCATAGAGATTTCTTCCTCACTCTCTGATGTTGAATTTGAAGATGTCAAAGATTGAAAAATTGCAAAGAAGATGTGGGACAAAATAAAGCTTGTACATGGAGGTGGTACAAATGTTTTGAGAGCCAAGGCAGAAAGCCTTAGAGGAAAGTTTGATGATCTTAGAATGAAAGAAGGAGAAAACATCACACAGTACAGCACAAGAATCAAAGAAGTAGTCAATGCTATACGAGGAGTTGGAGGTACACTTGAAGAGCAGACAATGGTAAGTAAAATCTTAAGAAACTTACTATCTATATATACTATTAGAGTTTTTCCCATTCACGAAATGAGAGCAGTAGAAAACAATATAGTTACTCTTGATAGTTTAATTGGTAGACTAATTTCATTTGAGATGAATAACTTTGATAATAGTGTCTTACCAAACTTAGAGTCTACATTTAAATCTTCTATGAAAATAAGCAAATCAAGTCATAGACACACATCTAGAAGAGATAGTGAACGTAAAAGTGAAGAAGAATATCTAAATGAAATAGAAGCACTTGTGGCTAGAAGAATGTAGAGAGGCAAAGGTAAATACAAAGGCAAGAAATGAGAGCAATAGAAAACAATACAGTTACTCTTGATAGTTTAATTGGTAGAATAATTTCATTTGAGATGAATAACTTTGATAATAGTGTCTTACCAAACTTAGAGTCTACATTTAAATCTTCTATGAGAATAAGCAAATCAAGTCATAGACACACATCTAGAAGAGATAGTGAAAGTGAAAGTGAAGAAGAATATCTAGATGAAATAGAAGCACTTGTGGCTAGAAGAATGTAGAGAGGCAAAGGTAAATACAAAGGCAAGTTACCACTTGTATGCTTTAATTGTAAAGAGATTGGACACTTTGCTGCAAGATGTCCTAACAGAAGAAAATATGATAGACTTAATAACAGATCTTTTGAGAAGAAATCTGACAAAGGTGATAACAAGGACTACAGAAGTTACCAACAATCAGAAAAAAGAAATACACGAGACTACAAGGACAAAGGCAAGAAAGCTAGCTACCTAGCTAATTGCAAAGATGAAGATACTGACACCAAACTTGATGAAGACACAGAGATGGTGTTTGTGGCTATGAAAGATGATTTAGATGAAGATGAAAGGTATGTAGAATTTGCACTCATATCTAAGGTTAAAAAGAATTAGTTATGGATTATAGATAGTGGTTGCACTCACCACATGACCGGTGACAAAGAAAAGTTTAACACTTTCGAGTATTATAATGGTGGTACAGTAAGAATGGGTAATGATACACCTTGTCCAATTGAAGGTAAAGGAACTATAATGTTGAATAACCTGATTAAATGTGAAAATGCTTATTGGGTAAAAGGATTGAATTATAATATATTGAGAGTTTATCAGCTGAATAATTCAGGTCATAGAGTAGCATTTGAGAATAAGAAGGCAAAGATTTTCAATGAATCAGGAAGATTGATTGGTACCGGTGAATAGACTAAAGGTAACTTATTCTAGCTGAATGATACTAACACCACTTGCTTATTGACTATAAATCAGGACATATGGTTGTGGCACAAAAGATTGTGTCATGTGAATTTTTACAACATGATGAAAATAAGTAGAAGGATAAATGTAAGAGGCTTATCGATGATGTCAAAGCCTGACAACATCATGTGCAATAATTGTCAAAAAGGTAAGATGAAAAAGTCTAGCTTCAAAAGTAAAACCCATAGATCTAATGATATTCTAGAATTAGTCCATACTAGTCTATGTGGACCAATGAGGACAAAAATTTATTATGGAGATAGATATTTTATTCTCTTTGTTGATGATTACTCTAGAATGATGACAATTATGTTTCTATAAGATAAATCTAAAGCATTCAAGATGTTTAAAAGGTATAAGGCTATGGTAGAGAAACAAAGTGGTAAGGATCTGAAATTGATGAAGGGTGCTCCCCTTAATGCCACAAACACATAACAGAAACAGAGAAACAACAACAATTTGCAAGAACAGAAAATGGACTTATTATTATCTCCACAAATGTGAAATTACAAACTTTCAGAATTATAATATGCAAAGCCACATGGGCATTCCCCTTACAATATTCTGTAGGGCAAAGCCTCAAATTATTACTCCGATCCACCCAGAACTGCGCTAGACAACACTACTGGCCTTCTTTATAGAGGCAATTTCCACCGCCCGAGAAGGTTCCAGAAATCTAGCCATTAAGGCTGACTACCCTTAGCATTTAATTATTTTTCACTTTTATTACAAAAGGGTCGGCTTTAAATATTTACAAAATATGAGATTAGGTAACCCAACTTCCGGAAGCCATAACTTTTGAACCGTAGCTCCGTTTGGCTATTATAACCACTTTTTGGAAATGGGAGATCGCGGTCTACAGTGCCTGACTTGCAAAGTGCTAGTCAGCCGGGGGTTCAACCTCGATCCGGAGCCTCTAAGGTCCTAAAAATTGAGCTCAAAGATTTTGCACCCTAAAATCTCAACAGTAAATCCTTAATAACTTCGCCAATACAGATGATTTGGCAATGAAATTCAACTGGCATT
>MU225706.1:1803019-1832105 GCA_018584345.1 Thuja plicata
CAGGGCTCACTTTAGAAGAGTGAAAATTTGGGGTACCGGTCCCAGTGGTTTTTCCCTTAACAGGGTTTCCACGTTAAAAATTCATGTGTTATGTGTGTATGATTCATTTCTTTACTGTTTTGTATCTTACATAACTAACTCTGGATTGATTGGTATACTGTGCTTATTTACTGAGTTTCGGTAAATAGTTATACTGCTTATCGGTAATCAAGAAAGAATAAGGATTGATAGAGCACACCGACAGAAATTTAATCTTTAGCAGTATTTAGTGGCATGCATCTTGTAGGGACATAATAATTTGAGGTTTATTAATTGGTGGTTAAGTTTGAAGGATAAATTTTTGAGGCCACTGATTCACTCCCCCCCCTCTCAGTTATTACTAACATTTCTAGCTTGTCCATGAAACCAATCTTTTTCCTAAAATAAATGTTCCACCTGTGGTGCTTTTTCTATCATCCAAATTTCCAGCCCAATCAGAATCAGTATAGACTCCGAGTTCAAATTTTTCATTCTTTTGTAATACAGACCATATTCATCTGTTCCTTTCAAATATCTCAGAATTTTTTTTACTGCCATCATATGAGTTTCCTTGGGATTGGCATAAAATCATGCAGCAATACAAACAACAAGTGCAATATCAGGTCTTTTGTGCACAACATATTGTAGCTTTCCAATCATTGACCTGTAAAGGGTTTGATTCACTTCTTTTGTATCATTTTTTGTTAACTTCTGTCCAGTAGCTATGGGTGTGCTCACTGGTTTTGAATCTTCCATTCCAAAAAAATTTAGTATCTCCTTGACATATTTTGATTGAGTAATATAGATACCATTCTTCATCTGATATATTTGTAAGCCAATAAATTTTTTTATCTCACCAAACATAGACATCTCAAATTCAGTTTGCATCTCCTTTGACAATGCTTGGCATAACACATCTTGTCCACTAAATATAATGTCATCAACAAAAATTTCAGCCAATAAAGTACCTTTAATTTGCTCTGTCTTCAAATATAGATTGTTGTTGTCATTGGTTCTTGGGTGAACCCATAATAATGGGTTACACTTATTTGCCTAAACAGACATTGAAGTCTACATTTTGAAAACAAATTCAGATTCAGATGCATATTGTCGTTACACTGTTTAAAATTAGAAGATGAAGTAAACTAGAGTCTTCTAGAGTTTTCTGTCTAGATTCTAAATATATTTTTTTCTTTTTTTTTTGAATTGATTTGAATGGTTTCTTTTTCTCCCACCAAAACTACTATGTTGTTTAAAACGTCATTTTAAAAAAGTTACATTAAATTCATAGAGCATAAATTTTTTTCTAAAATAGATATCAATGTGATTCTTTAGAATTTGGTTTTGTAACATCCATACGGAGGGCATGTAATTGGTTTGATGATTTTATCATGATTATTGCATATTTTATTAACGTTTGAAGTAGATTAAACTGTAATTTTGACATACCTTGACTGCATAGCTTATAACTTATTGTTTATTTATCGAAACTCAAATTTTTTTTTGATAGAAAGTAGACTTGAAGCTGGAGGGCACTATTATTTTTCAAATTTTTTTCTCTTTTCTACTATTTTTCATTGAACGTCAAACTTGGAGGTTTATATTAGATTAAAAAACCTACATTTGATGCACGTCAGAAACCATAGACCTAATTATTTCAAAATATTTCAAATCTATATTTGTTAGAAAGCTCATTTAGATTACTTGTGGGATGCACAAGGACGTCTCTTTATTCCTCTGTTTGAGCCCCGCGCTTGAACCCCGAAGCCTTGAAAATTGTAGATTTTTTTTAGCCTCTGCAAATGGCCTCTAATCAGAGGGTTTCGATAGAAACTACTTTCGATAGAAAGTAGTTTCGATCGAATCTAGTTTCTATCAAAAGTACTTTCTTAGTTTAACATGAGTATGGGTAAAAACCCAAGTAAAATCCTCATTAGTTAGTTTTGATCAAAACTAACTTAGTTTCAATTGAAAATAAGTTAGTTTTGATCGAAACTAAGTTAGTTTCGATCGAAACTAAGCAAAAAAGGTAGTTTCGATCAAAACTACAAATGTTCCGATCAAAACAATCAGGTAATTTCTATCAAAAGTACTTGACTAAATCCTCCCACCTCATAGATTTCATGAGGAATTAATTCCTCCAAAAAGGTGTAACCCACTATTATGGGTTCACCCTCTTGAAAATCCAATCTTTATCAAATAATTGTGCAATCTCTCATACCATGCTCTAGGTGCTTGCTTCAGTCTATATAGTGCCTTGTGTAATCTGCAAACCATATTCCTCTTACTTGGGTCAACAAATCCATCAGCTTGTTCAATTTAAACTTCTTCTTCTAATATTCCATTTAGAAATGTTGACTTTACATCCATTTGATATACTTTAAAACCTTTGTAGGTTTCATATGCAAGTAAGGTTCTTACTCCTTCCAATCTTGCAACTGCGGTGAATGTTTCTCCATAATAAATTCCTTCCTCTTGTGCATAACCCTTGTATACCAGTCTAGATTTGTTTCTTTCTACCTCTCCATGTTCATTCAGCTTATTTCTAAATACCCACTTAGTACCAACTACATTTTTGTCATTCAGCCTAGGTACAAGTGTCCAAGTCTTATTCTTCTCAATCTGTTCAATTTCTTCATTCATGGATTGTATCCAGTCTTCATTGTCTAAGGCATCTTTTACTATTTTAGGCTCAAAATCACATAACAAGCATGTATCTTCTCTCAAATTGCTTCTTTTCATAACTGCAGAATTATTCGATCCTATGATTTGACCAGGTTTATGGTGCCTACTTACATACTTTTCTAGGGTAGGTTCTTTTTCTGCTTCAGATTGCTCATTCACATTCAATTTAGGTTGATTCTGTAACTCAGCATCTCCATCAGATAGCTCAGCAATTACCTCCTATTTCCTGATAGCTTCATTCTGTGACTCGACAGGTGCTAGATGTTGCTTGGCAACCTCTTTCTCAAGTTCAGGTAATTCACTAGAATCTTCCTTATCCATATAGACAAATGATTTGTAACTTTCAAGTTCCTATGTGCTTTCATCTTCATTTATTTCTTCATATTCATCAATTCTAACATTTGCACTTTCCACAATTTTTTTAGTGTTAGAATTCAAACACTTGTAAGCTTTACTTTTAGTTGAATAACCAAGGAATATTCCTTCCTCACCTTTAGCATCAAGTTTTCCATTTTTTTTATCCTTTAGTATGAAATATTTTCTTCCAAAAACTTTGAAATATCTTATATTAGGTGCATACCCATACCATAGCTCATAAGGTGTAGCATTAGTACCTTTCTTGACTTGTACTTTTTTCAAGGTATTGACGATTGTACTTGTAGCTTCTCTCCAATATTTATGTACAACATTTTTCTCCATCATTAGTGTTCTGGCACAATCCATGATAGATCTATTTCTTCTCTCAGTAATACCATTCTGTGGTGGTGTCCTAGGCGCGGACATCTATCATTTTATCCCTCAGTCATTGCAGAACCTATTAAACTCGTTAGAAATAAACTCACCTCCTCTATCATATATTAAACATTTTAGGCTTTTACCTGTCTCTTTTTCAACTTTTGCCAAGTACCACTTAAATAACTAGAATGCATCAGATTTTTCTTTAAGAAACATAACAGTCATCATTCTTGAGTAATCATCAAAAAATAGAATAAAGTATCTATCTCCACAGTAACTTTTCTCACCAATAGGACCACAGAAGTCAGTATGAACTAATTCTAGAATTCCCTCAGAAGTATGAGTCTTTCTTTTGAAACTATATTTAGTCATTTTTCCTAATTGACATTGCTTGCACATTGCATTTTTAGGTTTCTTTAACTTAGGTAGCCCTCTAACCTTTTTCAATTTTCTTATGCTTACCAAGTTATCAAATTTTACATGACACAACCTTTTATGTCATAACCAAACATCATTATATTGTGCAAACAAGCATGTCTCATCAACTAAGTCCAGATAGAACAAGTTACCTTTTGTTTGTTCTCAACTTCCAACTAATTCTCCAGTGGCATCATAGATCTTTGCCTTCTTGTGATGGAATTCAACTCTATAACCATAATTATTCATCTGTGCAACACTCAATAAATTATAATTAAGATCATCAACCCAATATACATGATCACATTTGATTTTTTCAGTCAAGTTAATTGATCCTTTCCCTTTAACAAGACATGGTGCGTCATTACAAAATTTAACATAACCACTTTTACACTGATTTAAGGTTTCAAATTTATCTTTATCACTAGTCATGTGATGTGAACAACCACTATCAATGATCCAAAAGTCACCTTTACTCGTATAAGAAACTAGTGTAGTTTTCTCATCATCATCAGAATCATCTTTCATATCAACATACACAACTTCTATATCATTTTCATCAGAATTGTCAGATTCACTGTCAGAAGCTTCTTCAGCTATATAACAAGATTTCTTACCTTTGTCTTTATAATATTTATAATTTCTGAAGTCTCGATCATCCTTTTTGTCTTTGTATTTGATGTCTCTTCTTTCATCTTTATCATTATTCTCATGACATCTAGAAACAATATGACCAACTTTGTTACATGAAAAACAAATGATAAGAAGTTTACCTTTGTATTTTACTTTTCCTCTAGATAGTCTTTTTTCCATGAGTGCCTCAAGTTCTTCTAGAGCATCATCTATAGTGTTTCTCTCACTGATCACACATTTCTTTCCTTTCTTTGTTTTGTTAAGGACCAAACGAGATCTGAATGCAGATTCAATAGCTTGTGGAGTGTAGTTATCAAAATTTGACATCTCAAATGTAGTAAGTCTACCTACTAGACCTTCCAAAGTCAAATTATTATTAGGAGTACATCTTAACTCTTGAATTTTAGAGACTCTCATAGCATATATAGGAAGAATTATTCTCATTACCTTGCTCATAATGGTGTTATCATCAATGGTTCCCTTAGCTCCTCTAATAGCAGTTACAACTTCCTTTATCCTACCATAATATTGAACTATATTTTCTCCTTCTTGCATTTTCATTTCATCAAACTTACCTCTTAAACTTTTAGATTTGGCTCTCAGCACATTTTTATCTCCTCCATAGATGGTTGCAAGCGCATCCCACATATTCTTTGCATTTGTACAATTCTTTATGTCTTCAAACTCATGATAGTTTAGAGATGATGTAATATCCAACATTGCTTGATTCTGTTCCTGATTTTATCTTAACTATGCAACTATGGTAGGTGTAGTGGGGGATACATAATCATGTTCAATATAGTTCTTAGCAGAATCACCAATACCAGCCAGATGCAATTTCATCAAACTATGTCATGCAGGGAAATTATCTTTGTTCAACTTTGGTACCTCCTTTTTATACATCTTGATCTTTTGCTCCAAGTACCTTCAAAACTATTTTCAAGAGACCAAAGCTCTGATACCAATTGTTAGAATGAATTTAGAATAACTAAGAGGGGGGTGAATAAGTTATCCTCAGGTCTAGATGTACCCAATTAAACTGTAGACCACTTTGAACAACTCATATCTGCTCGACAACAATAGCATAAATCAACAACATACATATGCAGTTTACTGTTCAAATGTAATCAGCTTGCAGAAACTTAACAGTAAAACACAACATAAAAATTCACACAAGTTGACACTAGTATTTAACGTGGAAACCCAATTTGGGAAAAACCACCAATAACATGCTATCAAGTTTTCACTCTTCTAAAGTGAGCTCTGTTAGGAGCCAACCTTGTTAAAGGTTACAAAACACATTGCTAAATGTGACCTAGTTAAAGGATTTAATCACCCTGTCAGGAGTGGCCTTGTTAGAGGACTTATAAAATTCCACTTAAATGTCACCTTGCTCAAAGGATTTATACAATGAATGTTAGTTCAACCTAGTTAAAGGATTTAGACTGATACAATGGTTAGAAAGTAATCAGTAGGTGTGCTCTGATACATAAAACTTGCTTTGCAAATCCATATCGAATTCAGCTCTACTGCTAATTCACTGAGTGGCCTCCATTCTCTTTTCAATCTTCAGATATACTTGGAAATCCATCAAGCAATCACTCGTAACTCTCTGCTTCTTTGTTCAGCCTTTTATGCTAGATCATGCCAATCAGTCAATTAAATATGCAATCCTTTTGCATACAATTTTTCCCCATCTGAATAACCCCTTAAGGTTATTGTATACATCTTCATCTAGGTAAAATAAATATTTGCCTCTTAATAAAGATCATAGATTTTAGGTTAGGTCAGATCCAATGGATCTTTCCATCTTTACATTTAATTTACTTCTCCAAATGAATCACTAATTAAATCTTTGATCCATGCATTAATTACAGTTACCCCTACATTTAAATTGTGTGGACCAATCGTGCTTATCCTTAATTAACTTTACATATCCCAATAAAATCAACTGTTTCAGCCAGAGATCTCAAATCTCAACAATTACCAAAATACTATTGCTCAGCCAACACTATTTTCTTCCACTCGGTCATCACTGGTTTCCTTAGTAATTTACTGGTGCTCGGTCATCATAGACTTCGCTCGACATAAACTATTCTCAGTAAATTGTCATCAAAAGATAAACAACACATTACTCTGTCAATGTCCCAACTGATCAAGTACCCTTGTGATTTTCCATAACTCAACCATTTCACTTGGTCTTCTTTTTATCCTTGCCTTCAAATCTTCTACATCAATCAATAGATATGGTACTCAAATAGATAGAAATAGTCTCACCAGTTAAGGTTTGACATCAATTACAAAACAACAATTGTTTCCATTGTAGCTTTCCAACAGTATATGATAGTGTTTCCAACAATAATTATAACCTTTTTGGAACATTGATTGAATGTGATTAGCTTTACGCCAGTTAGGATATGGAAAATTATCAATGATATGTATTCCTCTTATATTTTATATGGGTTAAGTTTTCCTACGAAATATTCTATTGATACTAACATTTAATTGTAATATAGTTTTTCTTATTACATGTCATAAGACTTCATTGACTTCAATTTGAAAATATCGTCTCCATTTGGAAGTACATACTATTGATTTCTATTCAAGCATTGCTAATTTTAGTGATGAGATGGATTGTTTTGGAATATAAATCTTTTTGAAGATAATCACTATTGAATACAAATTATGGCGACTGTTCAAGCACCAAAGCAGCAGTCAAAAGTTGTTCTATATACAATGAAATAATGAATGTATAATAGTGATGAAACATAGGTTGTACAAAGGGAAATGGCAATTCTTTAAACAGTGATAAAAGATGTTAAAAACCAATGATGTGACCTTACAAAAAATTGTTCATTGACAAATAATATTTTGTTCAATGAAGAAATAATAAAACACTATGATATGTTTTAGGCTTAAATAAACCTTATAACCAACCAAATATGGTTGAGACAATTGTATAGAACCTATATATGTTTAAATGAAGCCATTGTACGGGCAGAGAGTAGTACAGCACGGACTATTACAGAGAATCAAGAAATTTTCCAAAAATTTGTAAGGACTTTGTTATGTTTTGAATAGCTTGTGGATTGGTGACTATTGTAATTTGATTTATTGATGAATTAGGGGTCTCTACTTATCATTTTGGAGTCATTCATATGAACTTTGATTTGGTTTGAATTCATTTCCATTCTCTCTTACATCACTATCACTATTTTAAGGTTGTTAATTCATTGTTTTGATTAGAGTTTAGTAAAAATGAGCATCATTCCATGAAGGTAAAGGCCTAAATTTCATGGAATGACCATATCTAACATGTACAATATGAACCTAATTATTTTATAAGCAGATAACAGGAGGAGTAAGTGATCACAGTGAATTTGGGGTTTGGAATACAAGCAAAGTGCTTGGTATGCTACAACAGTAGGAGATTAGGCTGAAGGATAGGGGTATTTTATATTTTTTAGTGTCTTAATATGTTGAATACAAGGTGAATCCATCACTAATTAATCTTGGAAGTGATGGGAGAGTATAGATTTAAGAAGCCCTAGATTTAAGGGTTTAAAGTGAGAAATTTGGGGTTTTTATTGTTTCCAAGGGGCTGTGTCTAATTTCTTTGAGATTTGTTCATTTTGAATCATTTTTTAAGACTTCTAAAAGTTTGGGATCTTGGGATTATAAGGATTATATAGTTTCTTTGTTATTTGGGGTATTTTTGTGCATTTTTGGAGCCATAGTATGAGGACGGTCATATATGGTCCAAAGGATTCTATAGTATCCTTTTTGTATGTTGAATAAATGGATAAAGGGTATCCTAAAATGTAATTTATTTGGTTAGTCCTTTGGGAAATGTCAAATTTAAGTTCCATTTACTATCGTTGAAGGGCTACAAGACAGGCTATTAGGCCTAGTGGCAGTTTTGAGAAATTTCAAGGGCTAGGAATGTTGGGTTGCACTTGAAACCTTAAAAAAAATTGAATCCACCATAATACCACCTAAAGATACCATATCCATCATCATTTATCATTGTGAAGAGTCCTGGTTAGTTTAAGGTCATTTGAAGCCTTCAAGGACTTGGGAAACCATAATAAATTATTACAAGTTTGAAGTATCCTTTATTGTTTATAGGTCCACCACCCATTCCATTGCATTAGGGTTTATTGATGCAAGCTCATGTAGAGACATCAGGATCCAACAAGTAAACCCACCCATAAGGCCTTCTTGACACAATGTCTCTTTGGGCATCTCAAGGATCAAAACATAACAAGATTACATTCATAGTCACAAGGCTTTATCATAAACTCAAAAAGAAACATCACTCTTGACCAATTAGGATAGTAGATAATATAGGATCAATGATTGGACCAAAAACCAAGGGCATTCACATGATAGTGTTAACATTTTCACTTCATCAAAACTCTATCACCTATGACACCATTTTAACTGATTGATATCAATAAAGTGGAGTTTCATGTTTGTTTCCTTATTCTAACGATTATAATAGTCAGTTTGTAGCATTTTATTATGATATGGTTTTCATTATTTTGTAGATACTTTGAATGTAGATGAAAAATCACTTATCCCTCACCTTGGTGGCTTTTGAAGACTTTCTTTCATTAAGTTTCAACAGAGGTACACTTGTTTTTATTGAATTATAAAACCCTTTGTTAGGGTGTGTAAAGATTATTCAATATGTGATATATTTAATACTAACATTGATTAAGCCCCCAAAATTGGTGTAGGAATGGGGCATGATGTATATTATCACCACCTAATTTTGCAGGTTACCATACAATAGGAGCCATGAGATCTTACCAGTGGAAGGTGACTATAACTGTCTCTGAGACAAAAATACAGAGACAGAGATAGAGTAAAGGCTTTTTCCACAAAGTAAGTTTTGGATATTATGAGCATGTGTTGAGTGTATCAGAAAGAGGGTGTTGATAATTCTGGGGGATGTCAAGTACCTTTTTAGATATTGTGAGTCTAGGGAAGATCAGTAAGTTAGTTAGTTGCATAAGCATATAGGACTATCATAGTTGGACAGTAGAAGTGTTGATCAGTGTTTTTAGTTGGAAGGATTAAAGTTTCAAGGGTAAGGGGAGTAGATGTTGAGTGGAAAAACCTAGAAAGGTTTAAAACTTAGGAAACCAAGAGATCAAGGGTGAGCGGCAAGAATAATATTTCAAAGGAATAGGACAGTGATAGAGTATGTGGACAGAGAGTAGTTTAGACATGAAGGAAGACTTGGTGAGTGACTGTTGATTGTTTGAGTGGTTAGAGGAGAGAAAGAATATAATTAAGTTGTGTTAGAAGATTGAGATGTTGTCATATCTACTTAGGAGGAAGAGAGAATCAGTCACTCATGAGGTTTGATCAGTAAATGTCTAATGTGATAATTCATTGTTGAAGTATGTGATCAGGACTTTAGGTGTGGTCAGAGGTTTGGAAATGTTAGCATGTTGAGAATGGTGGTTAGAGAGTATAGTTGGGAAATTCTATGACCATTAATAGGTCTTGAAGGAGCCATTAAGTGAATGTGTGTCTTTGGTGATTAGTTATAGGATCTTAGAATTGATCCAAGTTAAGTGAATCAGATTAGTGCCATTAAGGGGAATGCTTGATACGAATAATTGTATCTCACAGTCAAGTTGAAGATTCAGTCCTTAGTGCATAGGAAAAAATATGTTGAACCATTATGCTCTACATCAATGTTGTTGGATTAGATCATTCAATAATATGTGAGGACAAAAATGTAATGATTTTCATGAGTCACAATATAAGAGCAGTAGACATACATTACAGATAACCTGGACAATAATAATTGATAGAGCTAGATTACACAACCTTTTCCAGCATCCTTCAAGCCTATTCAAAACAAAACCTTTGGAATAGGGTATAGACATCCATAAAATCATAGATGAAAGAGGAATATTGTCAAATTTTGTAGTTGCACCATCCCTAGTAGACATGTATTCAAAATGTGGAAGCACTAATAAGGCATGTAAATTGTTTTGAAAAATGTCTCAAAGAAATGTGGTTTCATGGACTGTAATTATTGTGGGATATTCACAAAATGGATTTGTTGAAAAGGATTTAAAAAATTTCAAGAGAATGCAACTGGCAGGTGTAAATATAAATTCCACAACCTTTTCTAGCATCCTCCCTTCATGTTCCAAAATGGGAGATTCAAATTAAGCTACAGGAATCCATCAAAGGATTATAGAAGCAGGATTTTTGTCAAATGATATAGTTTCAAATGCTCTCATCGATATGTATGAAAAATGTGGAAGAAATGACAAGGTACGCCAAGTGTTTTACATAATGATATTTCATCTCATGGAATCCAATGATTGCAAGATATGCTAAAAATGGGTATAGGGAATGCATAAGATGCATGTAGGTTTCAATATATCCATTGAATCCTTTGCAACCTTCACCATTATGGAGCCTCAAATAATGAAAAGAATTTTTCAGTTGGGAGCTTGGTCCAGATAGAGATTTATTTATATACAATAGGCATTTCAACCCTACTGTGTTGAATCTAGGGAGACAGATGGCTCATATGGAGGGGACTAGAGTTTCCTATTGTATGAAAGAAGAATTGACTATTTTTGGGGGTTAGATCATATTTCATGAGACCTATTTATAGATTTAGACCAAATATTTGACAAAGATAAAAATATACAATAGTACCTATAAAATTTGGTACTTCCATAGAAAAGGAAGAGATCATGTTTACCCTTTATATATTGACATAAAAAAGAATCATAAATCTATGCGTATGAACATATCTCCACAGAAAATCAAAATCTTAACATATAAATACCTAGAGATCTTGCAATGCCTCCAACACTTCTTTACTTTGTGAGGTAGTGATTTAATGTACCTTGACGAGGTACCAACAAGAGTCTGTAGCTTATCCTGAAACATATCATGTAAGACTTCTTAAATCTAGTGATTCCAATAAATTTCTATTATATATAAGATTCTATCCAACAAAGGCACTTCAAAATTTAGCCTGGCCCTTATAAATTTTACTTCAATTGAAAAATAAAAATTTAATTGTGTCATATCACAATTTGTAAACATATAAAATTGGATTGAGTATATTTCCACAATCCATAAGTTAATCAGAGTGTGCTTCTGCATTTGATTGTGTTAGTTTTTTTAGCATCAACATTTTCGATTACACTCCTTGATCCATTGTCAAGATGATAGAGAGAAAGGAAAAAATCATCCTGATGATGGATCACAGAATGTGATCCAAAACATTTAATGTAAAGAAACTCACACAATCAAATCTGTAAGAACACTATGATTAACATATAAAAAATCAGATTTGAGGGGATGGTAGGAGATGGTATGGGATGGTTATTAAAAAATAGGAATTTTTTTACAAATATACAGACATTTCAAATACTCATATCATATCATTGATAAAGCATTCATCATACACATCACACAAGCTTAATACATAACATTAGATTTGAATTGAGATTTCATATGAGAATTCGTAAATAGTTTAGATTACTGTTCATAATAATTAATAGTTGATACAACAAGGGACTGTCTATGTGCAATCTAAAACCATATATAGAACTTAAAATTATCATGTATAACATACAAAGATCAGTTTGAAGGAAGTGCACCTCTCCTATGTAGATGAGGAATTTTTGTTCCAAAATCAAAATATTCATAATAACTTAGATATACAATGCTTAAAGGAACCATTTTCAAATTTATCATTAATGGTATTAAATAAAGGAATCCTATTGTTTCTATCAATTTTCTATTCAACATATTTCAAACTATATTCAATACACTTAGACTTTAAAACATTATTACCCTAAACTTTCTAACAGTAAGTTAGAACATTAAAGACTGCATTTGAAATCTATGTTAATGCTAACAATATAGGTAAATGATACCTAAAATCCTATATACTCTATAAAATATTTTTAAATTAATAACTCTCCAAATTTCAGTAGACACCAACAATAATTCAAGTTTTAAATCATTTCTATAGCAACCCAAGCAGTGCTAAACCATGCATGAGAAACATTAAATGCTTGAAAAATAATTACATTCATCTTCAAGATGAGGATGAAAGAGCTTAAAAATGTCACTGACTATCTATGAACCCATGCATATTGTCTAGAATTTAGACCTCAAATTCATATATCAAGGTAACCGGACATAATAACCTGGCCAAAATAACCCTGGACACAATAACCCCACCATAATAACCCAAGGACATAATAACCCAGGGTCACAATAACCCATGGACAAAATAACCCATGGTCAAAATAACCCATGGACAAAATAACCCATTTTGAATTAGGTTTCAAGGGAGCTATTTCTTAATTTTTTCCAAATGTCACTATTCAGGGATGCTTTTTCCATTTCTCTCAGTGCTTGTGGAGGAGAATTCAAGAAGGTCTACAAACACATTACAGTGTCGATGAAGTATTTTCATTTGAGATCAAAAAACATTTTGCATTATCTTTTGTGCCTCAGATATATGTAATCAATGCATTCAAAAAACTTCTACAATCTCCTTATTACATAGAGCCTGAGGAGACTAAAATAGAGAATAAAATAGAAAAATATATGGCTAGACACACTACACAACCAAGCAAGAAAAAATACTCTCAACTCAAACAAAGACTAAAAAGACTAGTTGATGGTTATGACAATAATAATATTTTAGATTATATAAGAGGCATTGCTCATAATTTGACACTTTAATTGAAAATTTGAATAATTTTGTTTTAGAAATATACTTGTAATTTATAAATTTTGTTTTCCTTCCTCTATAATCTTATGGGGTTATTTTGTCCATGGGAGACAAATAAGATCCAAAAAAGATATCTAGTTTCATAAGTTTCTATAGTTCACCACCAAATCACAAGATTTAGCATAACAATAAAGATCAATTGTACAAGGTATGCTAGACAGAAAGGAGTGTAAATATTTCCATAACTGCAATAAAATTATTACTACATTGTAACTACGCAAACTGTGACCTTTCCTAAACATAAGCCTAAAAGGAACATAATAAAGAAGCACTATTGAGATACTCAAGGAAATGTGGATCTTTCAGAAGTCATTTTCTATTTGCATACATGATAAGATGATCAGATAAGATAGAAATCAAAACACAGGCACTTGTCAAATTATACAACTCACCTCTGATATCAAAGAGGACGCAGCTAAGACTTTTGAGATTTCCTTTGCAATATCCATGGGTGAAGTAATCCATTTATTCCCCTCCTTCACTTTACCGACAGGAAGACTGATCCTATAAAAAGGATTCAATAATGGAAGTCAATATGTTTAGATGCTCAAATCAAAAGCCCACTCTTAATGATCCATTCTAAGAGTAAGAATATCATGTAAATGTAAAACATAACATGCAGTTGAAAAGGATAAATGAGAAAATCATATCCTTCAGAAGAAGAAAACAATAATTTCCATGCCAATTGTAACAAATTTTAATACAAAGCTACAACCTACTAAGTTGTGAAAGAGAATTATAACTTCGCAAAAAGAAATGGAATAAGGAATATCTTATCCAAATAGTCAATTGGGCATGCCTGGGAAGCCACCAACAATGTAGAAGGAAATTTTTTTGAAGCCTTGGTAATGGGTGTTATTAATAATTTCACCCATATAAGAAATCTAGGAGAGTAAAAAACTATTAAACATCACTAAGTTATAACTCCTTTATTGTTTTGAATAGATGGAAAGTAGAACACGTGTAAAAAGATGTATCTAACTTCAATATCTTTTTAGTTGTTTCATACAAGAAAATTTCTAATGAAAAATTGAAATTAATTCAATCTTAAACATTAACTACCCTGAATTCAAGTAGAATATTTTGATACCAAGTTGAAACCTGCCAAGTTACAAGGAAGAAATATAACTTCACCTAAAGACATGGACTAATAGATAGCTAATTGAGCAGTTGCCTGGACGTGCTTGGACAACCCCCAACAACATAAATGGGAAGTTGTTTGAAGCCTTGGCAAGGGTAATTAAAAGTTTCACCCAAATCAGAAAATAGGGAAACTGAAAGGAACATAAAATGGCACTGGGGTACATGTGATGACTTATTTATTATTTTGAATATGTAATAGTTAGAAGACATTTTTATGTATCTAACTTCAACATCTTTTAGTTGAGTTCTTGGAAAATTTTGACCTGCAGATTGAAATGCAATTATATGATATATTTTAATCAAATAAAACTTAAGTTTGCTTAAAAGAGAAAATCAATTCTTGCATGCCACCAATCTCAATACATTAATATTTTACAAAATATCTGAATTCAGCATAATGTATCAAGATAATTACAGAGATTGTAATTTCATTTAACATATATGTATGTTTGTAACATATAATTTTCTAGTTATACATATCTGCAGCCATTGGTGTACCACATATCATATTTCTAAAAATCTTGCGCAATGTTTATACCTTAAATTGAAAATATTGATATGGCCAATGACAGGAAATTTGGCTACCAATTACATATTTACAAAAGAAAGCAGGTAGTTATGCAATTACAAAAAAATCTTTTTCCATGTTTGTTGTAAAGTTCAAAGAAGAAATAGACAAAGCAAGAAATGAGAATGAAAGTCAAATTTGTGACTTAAGAAAGCTCAAGACATGATACAAGTTCATATTTAAATGCGGTAATTATGATCCTATCAAAAAAATATGAAAAGTGATCTCAGTTAAGAGTGCTCAGAATCACTATGTTTTGCTAATACTTTGCTTGATCAGAATTCAAGACATGGACATGGCCCAGACTCGGCAAGCTAATTTTATACTCGGCTCAGACTTCACGCCCAGAATCGACACAGACTTGGAAATTTTTCAAAACCAATAAATTTGACTATTTTTAAGGATCTAAAACTTGTTTTATGCACCTTTTAATAAATAAACTTTAGAGAAACAATAACCACAATAGAAGCTACTTTGATCACATACACAGGTATATATATCAATCACATAAGTATAAAATTATAAATGCAATTTTTAGCTGAAGGAAATAACAGATTTAGATATATGAATATTATCAAATGTAAACAAGACTCATTGAATATGAAATCCATGGCATCAAAACAAATATTATAAGATGCTACCCCTATTTGCCACTAAATTTTTAGCAATTTCAACTCTGAGACATTTTGTCAAATACTTCGCTTGAAAGTTGTTCAGATGTTCCAATTTGGACATGATTGCTAAGAAGTAATTGCAATAATTTGCATTCACATATTCATATCATAATGCAAATGAGAATGGACACAATTCATGTATGAGCAGCATATATAAGCAAAGAACTAACTAATTGAACATCAAAGAAACTACCACCAAGAAGAAAAGCACCATAAATATTAAAAGAGAAGTTTACATATAGATTATTTGTTGACCTTTAATGCAAGCTCCAATCTGAAAATATATTAATGTAGTGCTCAGAATTACACAATCAGTTTGAAGCTGAAGAGTGCAGCATACAAAAGATGGACAACAACAACTTGCATGGAATAAATCATTAGATAGTACTAACAGTAAATTGGAGCTCCATTATCTTATCCAAAAGTGAATTAAATTCCACCTGAGGAACAACTAAATCAGCAATCTAGCAAATGACAAGATACAAAGACTATCATGATATACAACAAATGATAGTGTGACAAAACCTAGCTGAATACCTTTGTTCCACATTTCATTTCAATTTCTTGTAAAAATCCCACAACATTCGAAGCATTGAGTATGTTACCTCCAGGATTGTAATTAGTTGGTTCTTTGTTCATGGAAGATTCTTCATCCTCTGATTAACTCAATAAATAACGTACAAGCTACATGAAGGGAGTTGCTCAAAATTTGTGTTTGCACGAAGTTTTTCTATGTGCATTACAATCACTTGGCATGTTAACAATGTACTCAAAACTATTGGCCTTTCTAGATGTCCCACATTCTAGAAATAAATGGCCTTAACGTTGCAACTTGATGTCATAGATAAAGTTTGGTTACAATGTTGAATCAAAGTACTGCACTTGGTCAACATTCAAACTCTGAATGAAAGTTTAAAATCACCTACAAGGGAGTTTCTCACATGCTGAGTCCACAAATAAAATGGTATGATGGGAATTTCCTATTGTCAAGGAAAGAAGTCAGAAACAATAGAATATAATTTCCACAGTGCGGTGAATTTCCTCCGATAGATAACTCATTTCAGATCTCTATAGAAAGTTTCATACAAACAACATGCCCTGCATCTAGTCTGTTGAGAAGAAATGCAAACTTACCTACTCTAAATGGTATGGATTTGTACTACCCTTTGATCTGTTTAGAAAAATCTTGTAAAGCTTCCTCTTTCAATTATTTTATGGCAACAACAAGGCTTCGAGCATGTGGTGAAGGTTGAAACCCATCTTTTTCATTTCTTGTAATAGCATCTCCGCTTTATGCCAATCCAAGGCCTATATAACATGTGCCTCAATAAATTTGGTGTATAAGTCTCTATTAGGAGAATGACCATTGTTTTTAAGCTCTGAGAAATACTAATAAGCCTTTTTAGTGTAAAATCCTCCAAAACCCTCATGTCTAGTTTGACTGCGAACAACACGATGGCGGGAACAACACAGTGAGTGGTGAGAAATGATAATGGAAGCAGGTATATATAACATGAAGCTCTTTGTTTTTATTCCTATGTAGACAAATGAGTTATCACCTGGAGAAAGTAGCACAATGTCTTTGGTATCTTTGGTATTTGCAAACAGATGGGTCCTCTGCAAGCAACTTGATCATGGTTGGAAAACGGCATCCCCAAATCATTTCTGTCAAAAGTCTAGAATGTCGGCAACAATTTTTTTTCTTTTGAGAATTTAGCAAAATCAAAGGCTTCCTGCAAGTGTCCAAGGCTTCCCGCCTTTGCATATTGTAGTTCCCAAACCATGATTTTACATACACTCATTTTTTTTCAAATTTGGTTCATTATTTGTCTTTCAAACTCTTTATCACCCAAGGGCGTTCATTTTTTTGGGGGTTCTAAGTATATGTGAGGGTATAGAACCCATCTTATATATAGATAATAGATAATATACTAATTGTTAGAATATCTAATCTTTACTTGTATTTTAATTAGGAGATTCATTTTGAATCCATACATGTATTTTGTCCTCTAGTGGGAGGACAACTCTTTTTATGTAATTCCTTTAATAAGGAAATTAGATATTCCTCCTTAAGAGGATTACTACACATGGCACACACTTAATGTGAATGTGGCACTCATAGGATATGGGAGTTACATGCAACTCCTACACTCATCTCTACTTAAGATATGCTTCTCTCTCACTTCTTAAGGTTGGTCCTCACAAGTTGGCTCTCATGGGATTTCTTCTCTCTTCTTCTCTCATTCCCATTATTTCTCTCACAATATTGTAATGAGCTTCTTGCTCAAGCTCTCTTTCTTTCATGGCTTCTTGCCTCATTCATATTATTTACAAAGGGGTTTTTTCTTGTTTTTTCCCCTTCCAAAATCCTTGTGTTCTTGTCTTGGTCTTTGAGCATTTTGGTGATCTTGGTGATTGTTCTTGGATCACCATTTCATTTATGGTAAACTTTTTCATTTTTGCACTCTCTCTTGGATTCTTTCCTAAATCTAGTTTACTTTATTTATATTTTCTAACACTAATTTAGATAAACTCGAAATAAGAGAATTACAGTAATTTTTTATAAATTGAAAATAGAAAGATGATGTTGATAATGTGAAAATCAATTCATTATATTTAGAAATTTATTCTCTTTAACATAATGATTATCAAAAAATTAAAACTATCAAAAAATCATGTATTTTAATAATATACAAAAATTTATGTATGTTGCATGCAAGTGATCAAGTAGATTGTCATTGTAGTAAATGTGTTTGATTTTTCTTTGTTGTTGGTTAAATTTGATATCCTTTAAAAGATTTCCAATTTGATGGGATAAATTTTCTTCTAATTGAGTCCCTTTGTAAAGTTGAGTTAGTAGTGAGGAATGGTATTCAAAGCAAGCTACACAAGATGTGGGTGGCCAATATGCAAATTATGTGGATTATGAATCTTTATCTCTTAAAAGTTAAAATGTGTTCGAATGATAATTTCATTGGCGTCACATATGGATTAATTGCACATTGAATTTTTATAGATACTAAGGTATGGTAACACGTTACACAACATTGTGTCAAGTAAACTCACAACTACTAATAAGAAGGGATGGGAATCTTGGAATTGGAATTTTAAAAAGTTAAAATTGAGGCATATTCTAGTGTGTCACAAGAACAAACTTGAATATCATGGAAATGTATGTGGGAAATGAAATGATAATGTTGAGGTGAAGAACACATGCATTGAGGTAAGTGTGAATGGGGTATAATTATAAACGAAGGGTGAATGGTGATTGTGTGGAAATAAATATGAATGGGAATAAATAGAGTTAAAAATTGGGATTAAGGAAAGAGCCAACATTGGCACAAGAGCGTGCTAGTTACAATTATACATTTATATTAAAATTTTCCCATCAGAATGAATTGAAAACTAAATGGTAATTAACATGAGCATGCTAACTTTGCCCCCTATTTTGAAGTGCATGTGAATCTAGCGTGAACGTGTATTTTAAAGCACACACTTTCTTAACCAACATGAAAATAAATATTCAGACATATGGATATAATGTAATAGGGTATTATTGGATTTTTTTGTGTTCCTTTCCTTTGTAGGTGCACTACATCAAAGCCTACACAAATAAAAGAGATGTGTAATGAGTAGCTTCTTTCACAAAATTGACATAATTGGTCATTTATTTAGTCATTTTACTTGATGACTGAATTGGTCATTTATTTAGTCATTTTACCCAATGACCAAATTGGTCATTTATTTAGTCATTTTAGTTGTGATTTTACCCGATGACCAAATTCATCATTTATTTAGTCATTTATATTTGTGAATTGTAAAAAAATGGTAGAACATGATCAGTTTTAGTCACACGACTAAAATTTTTAGTCACCTGGTCATTTATTTGCCAAATTCTACTAGTGAATAACAAGTAAATGGGTTAAATTTGCATACTTGTTTTTACTGTTACATGTATTTCAATGAACAGTAGAACATAACATGCATTTTTCTTTACACGACAATGCAACATCATGTATAATAAAATTTTGATCTGCCGCTACTTCAACATGCTCAACATGCTCTAAAATATTCAAAAAAGGTTACATGGACAATTGGAATTAAAGATGTTAAATTCTATTAATAATTACATAATTTATTTCCTATAGAAAATTAATACCTCCACCACTGTGATGCACATCATTTTCTTCATCATGCCCAGGTTTTGTGATAGGATTTGAAGGCTGCAATGAAACGTCATGCATATTGTTATCATGAAATAGTCAATTTATGTTAGTAATAACTAAGACGGGGGGGGGGGGTGAATCAGTGGCTTCAAAAATTAATCCTGATATCAACCCTTCAAACTTAGTACCACAAAATTATACCTCTAGTTATCTTCAGTCCTATAAGATGAATGCCTTGAAATACTTATATCAAATTAGTACTTGTCAGAATTCTTTGTAAAACCTTCTATTGTATGTTTACCAATAAGCAGTCTTTCTATTTACCAAAACATAGTAAATAACTGGTGTATATCGATCAATCTAGATTTACTAATTTGAAATGCAAAACAATAAAGTAAGGACTCATAGACACATGACACATGGATTTTTAACATTGAAACCCTGTTAAGGGAAAAACCATTGGGAATGGTACCCCAAGTTTTAACTTTTTTGAAGCGAGCTCGGTGAAGATCCAACCCTGTTAAAGGTTACAAACACACTGTTAGGTGTGACCTTGTTAGAGGATTTAAATAGATAGTTTGTCACTTAGTATCTAGCATCTAATGCTACCATCCTTGATCAAACACTCACTTGGCCTCTCAATAGGTATCGGGCATATCCAATGCTACTTTGTATGATCAAACTTTTTGATACTCCTTCAGATGTATCTCAATTAGAAAAGACTTTAAAGTCCTGCTCGGTTAAGAGAATTGATGCTTCAGTGGTTAAACTGAAAACAGTAAATTGATATGTTCATATATACAACTTGAATTATAGATTTTCAGATCTATTGTAAGTGCATTACCTTTCTGATCAATGTTACCAATTTAATACCTTTTCTCTACACTGTTCTGCTCTGTGATGTTGTATCACTTTTTGTTGGTGTTTGCAAAATTTAGCTCTTTCCTCAACTTGAATGATTAGGTCTGAATGAAGACTTTCTTCTCCTTCAAATCTCTTCAGCATCTATTCTATTGTCACTCCCCCTTATTGATAATGAATAAGCATGTCTCTTATATAGACATGATTAACTATTTCTTGGATTTCTTGATCTTGGTGTGATCCACAACTATCACCAATTAGATTTAAAGAAAAACTCCAATTTTATCTCATAGAGATTTTATTGCCAACTAGATAAAGCAGCTTTAAATCCTTCACTTATCTCTAGCTTTATCTTGTCAATTAAAACAATGATAAGTATCAGTTTAGTCTATTTTTAGCTCTTGATAGCTAAGCATTTTGTCATTTCTAAACTCTTTGTTCTTTCAGTCAATACTTCAATTAGTCATCAGTGACAATTGACTGTTCCTTCGGTGTGACTTCAATTGTCTTTGGGATCTCCGTCGGTCGGGTAACACTGTAATTCTGTCCGTCAGGTTACACTGTGCTTTGTTCGTCGGAAAACACTGTGACTTTTCTCATCGGTAATGTTGTGCATTTTCTCATCGGGTAACATTGTGACTTTTCTTTCTTACTCTATCCATGGGTGTGCACTCCATCGGTGTATACAGTCACTTTGTGAATACTTGACTTATATGCATTATTGATAGCATAACCTTTGATTCATCGGTTCTCTGAAGTCTTTTAGCAATATGTACATGACCATATAGATTATATCAAATTGACATCAATGACAATATAATACATTAATTGATTTAATGTCTTGCATTAACTTTCTATGTCTTGGTGATCATCAACTTAACATCTTCAAACATTCAATCAGTTATAGTTCATCAATCTCTCCCTTTGGCATTAATGGCAACACACTATATTATCACACTATATTATAACTAATACAATATGAAATATAACAGTTGAAGTTCATCAAAATACCAATCTTATGTACTATAACCGATACAAATATCTGGCCCTCAGTAAGCTTGTGAGAGCTTAGATTTGATTCTTGCAGCTTTCTCTTTGTCTTCAATCCCTTCACTGGACAGATGTAGAATATTTCTTCCTCTAATGTGTTTTGTTCTTTTCCTGTGTCAAACTCTCTTCCTTTCATTGTTCTCTTTTCTTTTGATGCCTTTTGTCAGCAATTCTCTCCCTTTGTATGTACTCTCCCTTTCTGGTTACATCTCTCCCTTTTGATAATGTGTTGGATATAATCTCTCCTTAATGTGATAATGGATATAATCTCTCCCTTTGATAATAATGCCAAACAAATATTTGACAGTAATGCCAATTATTCCTTTCTATCCATAATATACTCCTTGAATTTCCCAATCCATCAGCAGTATAATAAATCTAGTGCTCGGAGTAGATAAATACCTTGTTGTGTATAGATATATCTTTGAAGTCCTTTTCTCGCTTGCATCAACATGAATGATATTCTGATAATATGTAGGCTGATGCAGCCTTCTAGTCATTTTATTGATCAGTAGACAAGGGTCTGACCCCTAGTCTCTTTCTCAAGTACTCGAATGCATCTTTGGGCAGTGGCTTGGTGAATATATCAGCTAATTGTTCCTTTGAATGCACATACTCGAGTATCACCTCCTTTTATTGAAATTTTTCTCTCAAATAATGATACTTGATAGCAATATGCTTTGTCTTAACATGCATGACTAGATTCTTGGAAATGTTTATTGCACTGGTATTATCACAATAGATAATCACTGGTTTAAGAATTTTCATATGCATACCTTCCAGTAACTATTTGATCCATGCAATATTTGAGCAATTTCTAGCAGCAGCAGCAATATACTCTGCTTCTATAGTAGACTAAGATATGCATCCTTGCTTCTTGTTGATCCATGTGACAAGTTTGTCACCCATAAAGAATGCTCCTCTAGTTGTGCTCTTTTGGTCATCAATGTTTCCAGCCCAATCAGTGTCGGTAAAGACCTTCAGTTCAAATTTGTCTTCTCTTCTATACCATAAGCCATATTCCTTGATATTCTTTAGATATCTTAGGATTCTTTTCACAACATTAATATGTGATTCCTTGGGATTAGCAAAAAATCTTACAACTATTCCTATTGCATGTGCAATATCTAGTCTAGTATGTACAACATACACGAGTTTACCAATCATTGATATGTACAAAGTCTGATTTACCTTAGGTGACTTGTCCTCCTTTGTCAGCTTACATCTAGTTTCTATCAGTGTTCCAACTGGCCTAAAATCTTCCATCTTGAATATTTTTAGCACTTCCTTGATGTATTTGGATTGTGTAATGAAAATACCTTCATCTTGTTGCATGATTTGTAGACCAAGAAAGAACTTGATCTCTCCAAACATAGACATGTCAAACTCTTTGCTCATTTCATTTGCAAATTATTTGCATAGCATATCATTGCCTCCAAATATGATGGCATCAACAAATATTTCAGCAATCAAAATGTTAGCATCAGTATCTTCCTTCAAATAAAGATTATTGTTTTCACTAGTTCTTACAAATCCAATACTTATGAGATAGGAATGAATTCTTTCATATGAGGCTCAGGGTGCTTTTTTCAATCCATACAAGGCTTTGTGTAGTCTACATACCATGTTCCTCTTGTCTGGATCAACAAGCCCTTCTATTTTCTCAATGTATACCTCTTCTTCAAGTATTCCATTTAGGAATGCAGACTTGACATCCATTTGGTGTACCTTAAATCCTTTACATGCATCATAAGAAAGTAATATTCTCACTTCTAGCCTAGCAATAGGTGCAAAGGTTTCTCCATAGTCAATTCCTTCTTCTTGTGCATACCCCTTGCATAGTAGTCTTTCTTGTTTCTGGTGACTTCTTCATTCTCATTTAGTTTATTCTTGGATATCCATTTTCTACTGATGACATTATTGTCATATGGTATTGGTAAAAGTGTCCATGTCTTGTTTTTCTCAATCTGCTCAATCTCCTCATTCATAGCACTAATCCATTCATTATTATCAAGTGTAGCATTGATAGATTTTGGCTCAAAAACACAAATTAGACATCTTATGTTTAGAGACTTACTTTTGGTTCTCATACCAGCCTTCTTGTCTCCAATGATCTAAATCTATGGATGGTTCATTCTAACATATCTGGCAAGGATAGGTTCATTTCTTTTTCTTTCATCTTGATCATCATTGTGTCCTTCATTCTATTCTCCACCGCTTGGTACACCATCTTGAGCAATATCCTGATTGTCGGTATTTGCATCCTGATACTCGGGTGCAATAATTTGTTGCTCGGGAGCTATACATTGTTTCTCGGGTAGAGTGTTAGGTTCTTCATTATAAACAAACCTGTTGTAGTCCTCTGGTTCTTTTGAACTTTCCTTTTCATTCTTCTCTACAAATTCATCTATCTTTACATTTCCACTTTCAACAATTTTGTTAGAGGCTTTATTTAGACATTTCTAATCCTTTCTCTTGGTGGAATACCCTAGAAAGATTCCTTCATCACTTTTGGAGTCAAGCTTTACATTTCTATCATCTTTTAAGATATAACATTGACTACCAAAAAATTTTAAGTAACTTACATTGGGTGTGTAACCATACCATAGCTCATAGGGTGTCTTCTTGGTGTCTTTCTTCAATTGTACTATGTTCAATGTGTAAACAATAGTACTGATAGCTTCCCTCCAGAAGATCTGGGTGATTCCTTTCTCTATCATCATTGTCCTCGCACAATCAACAATGGATCTATTCCTTCTTTCACTAATTCCACTTTTATGTGGTGTTCTCGGTGCAGAGACCTATCTTTTGATTCCATGCTCATTAAAAAAGTTAGTGAATTCATCTAAAATAAATTCCCCTCCTCTATCTGATCTTAAGCATTTCAATTCTTTACCACTTTGTTTTTCTTCCATTTCATTGTACCATTTAAACATCTTGAATGCTTCATATTTGTCTTTTAGAAACATAAACATCATCATTCTAGAGTAATAATCAACAAAGAGAATAAAATATCTATCACCATAGTAACTCTTTGTCCTCATGGGTCCACTAATTCTAGAATGGCATCAGATGTATGGGTTTTTCTTTTGAAACTAGACTTTGTCATCTTACCTTTTTGACAATTTTGCACATGATATTGTCGGGCTTAGTCATCGTCGGTAAGCCTCTTACATTTCTATTTTTTATTATATTTATCATTTTGTCAAAGTTTACATGACACACTCTTTTATGCCACAACCATATTTCTTCATTTATAGCCATTAAGAAAGTGGTGTCAATATCATTCAGATAGAATAAGTTACCTTTTGTCTACTCACCGATACCAATCAGACTTCCCAATTTGTTGAAGATCTTTGCCTTCTTATTCTCAAATGCTACTCTATAACCTGAATTATTCAACTGAGAAACACTCAATAGATTATAATTCAATCCTTTCACATAATAAGAATTTTCACATTTTATCAGGTTATTCAACATTATGGTTCCTTTACCTTCAACTAGACAAAGTGTATCATTACCCATTCTTATTGAACCACCATTATAGTATTCAAAAGTCTCAAATTTTTTTTTGTCACCAGTCATATGGTGAGTGTAGCCACTATCTATGATCTAGACATCATTTTTACTAACTTTAGATATGAGTGCAATTTCAACATACCTTTCTTCATCTTCATCTGAATATCTTTTACTACCACAAAAACCATCTTGATGTCTTCATCAGATTTGGTGTCAGTATCTTCATATTTTCATTTAGCTAGGTAACTGGCCTTCTTTCCTTTGTCCTTGTAGTCTCAGGTATCTCTTCTTTCTGATTGTCGGTTTCTTCTGTAATCTCGGTAATCACCTTTGTCAAACTTCTTTTCAAATGACATGTCATTTCTTTTGTCATCTTTTCTCCTATTAGGACATCTTATAGCAAAGTGTCCAATTTCTTTATAATTAAAACATACAAGTGGTAATTTAACTTTGTATTTACCTTTTCCTCTCTACATTCTTCTTGCCATAAGTTCTTCAATTTCATCAAGATCTTCTTCTTCACTTCCACTATCACTATGTTTTTTCATAGAAGATTTGAATGCAAAATCTATGTTTGGTAAGACACTATTATCAAAATTATTCATCTCAAATGAAATCAGTCTTCCAATCAAACTATCTAGAGTAACATTGTTAATTGCTACTACTCTCATTTATTTTATGGTAGATACTCTAATAGCATAAGTAGGCAGCAAGGTTCTTAGAATTTTACTTACCTCTGTATCTTCATCTAGTACACCTCCAACTCCTCGGATAGCATTGACTACCTCTTTGATTCTTGTGTTGTAGTGTGTGATGTTTTCACCTTCTTTCATTCTGAGATCATCAAACTTTCCTCTAAGTGTTTCTGCCTTGGCTCTCAGAACATTTTTATCACCACCATGTACAAGCTTAAATTTGTCCCACATCTATTTTTTAGTTGTGCATGCTTTGACATCTTCAAATTTAGCATCGGAGAGTGAGGAAGCAAGATCTATTATCACGCATTTTTGTTCATGCTTCTATCTCATTTGTTCAACTATGAGTTCTCCTATAGGAAACACATATTTAGTATCTAAGTATTGAGTAACATCATTTCCAATACCTGATAAGTAGAGTCTTTTCCTGCTTTGCCATGAAGCAAAGTTATCTTTGTTCAACTTGGGCACATCTTGTTTGTTCATCTTGTTATCTTTAGCTTGAGTTGTTAAAATCCTTTTCTAAGCACACAAGCTCTGATACCAACTGTTAGTAATAACTGAGAGGGAGGGTGAATCACTGGCTTCAAAAATTAATCCTTAAATCAACCCTTCAAACTTAGTACCACAAAATCATACCTCTAGTTATCTTTAGTCCTATAAGATGAATGCCTTGAAATACTTGTATCAAATTACTACTTGTCGGAATGATTTGTAAAACCTTCTACTGTATGTTTACCGCTAACAAGTATTTCTATTTACCAAAGCACAGTAAATAACTGGTGTATACTCATAGACACATGACATGTGGACTTTTAACGTAGAAAACTTATTAAGGGAAAAACCACTAGGACCGGTACCCCAAATTTTCACTCTTTTGAAGTGAGCTTGGTGAAGAGCCAACCTTGTTAAAGGTTACAAACACATTGTTAGGTGTGACCTTGTTAGAGGATTTAAATAGATAGTCTGTCACTTAGTATCTAGTATCTAATGCTACCATCCTTGATCAAACACTCACTTGGCCTGTCAATAGGTATTGGGCATATCCAATTCTACTTTGTATGATCAAAATTTTTGATGCTCCTTCGGATGTATCTCAATTAGAAAAGACTTTTAAGTCCTTCTCGGTTAAGAGACTTGATGCTTCAGTGGTTAAACTGAAACAGTAAATTGATCTGTTCACATATACAACTTGAATTACAGATTTTCAGATCTATTGTAAGTGCATTACCTTTCTGAACAATGTTATCAATTCAATACCTTTGCTCCACACTATTCTTCTCTTTGATGTTGTATCATTGTTCGTCGATGTCTATAGAATTTAGCTCTTTCGTCAGCTTGATTGATCATGTCTGAACGAAGACTTTCTTCTCCTTCAAAATATCTTCAACATCTATTCTCTTGTCATTCCCCCTTATTCATAATGAATAAGCTTGTCTCTTATATACACATGATTCACCATTTCTTGGCTTTCTTAATCTTGGTGTGATCCACAATTCTTGCCAATTAGATTTAAAGAAAAAATCCAGTTTTATCTCATAGAGATTTTCTTGCCAACTGGACAAAGAACCTTTAAATCGTTCACTTATCTTCGGCTTTATCTTGTTGATTAAAACAATGATAAGTATTAGTTAATTCTATTTTTATCTCTTGACAGCTAAGCATTTTTTTCATTTTTGAACTCTCTGTTCTATCAGTCAATACTTCAGTTAGTCGTTGGTGATAATTGACTGTTCCATCAGTGTGACTTCAGTTGTATTTAGGATCTCTGTCCATCGGGTAACACTATAATTCTGTCCGTCGGGTTACACTGTGCTTTTCTCGTTGGGAAACACTATGACTTTTCTCATCGGTAATGTTGTGCATTTGCTCGTCAGGTAACACTATGACTTTACTTTCTTACTCTGTCCGTCGGTGTGCACTTCGTCGGTGTATACAGTCACTTTGTGAATACTTGACTTATATGCATTATTGACAGCATAACCTTTGATTCATTGGTTCTATGAATTATTTTATAAATATGTACATGACCATATAGATTATATCAAGTTGACATCAATGAAAATATACTACATTAACTGATTTAATGTCTTGCATTAACTTTCTATGTCTTGGTGATCTTCAAACATTCAATCAGTTATAGTTCATCAATTTATGTTCAGAATTAACTATTCAATTTGATTTACTTTTCATTTGATCGATTCACTTGTGTCTCATCTGGTGCAGTAGATTCTTTTTTATGGTTTTTGGATTCTTGGCATAGGCATGCAGCCATGACTTTATAGCCTTCCTTCAAGGCTATTCTTTTTTCTTCATCCGTGGGCTCTTCATTGAATTCTGTGCGGTGTATTTTTTGTTTAATATAATTAGTTTTGCATGTATGATTTGATTAAACAAAATTGTTTGCAACCTTATATATAAAAAATTGATATGAAATTCCAATGTTGCTACTTACAAGTTGAGTGTGAAGTTTCCTATAGCCACCAGAGCCAAGTTTGTGTTGGCCAACCTTTTTTAATCTCGCTACTGTAGCTTTTGATGTGTCTTGTAATTTATGAAAAGTGTGAAACATGTTAGACTATATATTTACAAAGATCACTAATTAGTGCATGATTACATTCTACTTAATACTATCACATCATACCTTCTTTTTTTGTCTTCTGGTTGAATTCCTCTACCCTTTAGCCTTTTCTCTTTTTCATCTTCCATTATTTCATTCCACTCCATTGGTGGAATCATAGGAGGATGCTCGTACTTTGGGTTATCCTTTAGAGAACTTCTATATTGGTCCCTCATAGTCTTTAAATGTTTGGATGCTTTTTTAAGAATCAGGGCACTGTCAAAAGTTTGAATTTCCAAAGAGGTCCTCTAAATACTTAATGAGCTGATTTTTTAAGTTAGCATCCTGTTCATTCCACCTTTTTTGAAAAAACAAAATTGTTAGATATCATAACTTTAATATAGTACAATAAATGGAAGATAAGAAAAACATTATGGGCCCGTTTGGCAGCAGGAATACCATATCCTAGATATGGTCAATTCTGGAAGATGCTGGCAATTCAGGAAGATGCTTATCCTCAAAATGAAATCCAGAATATGGACTGACCCGTTTGGTTCACCCG
>MU225706.1:1832934-1843167 GCA_018584345.1 Thuja plicata
ATTCCACCTATTTAGGTGGAAGATGATATTCCCATTTTTTGGGCAAAATGAGAATTTCGCAATTCCAATTCCATTTTTTTCCATGGACCCAAACATGGAATTTGGCATTATCCAGAATTAGATAATGCCAATTCCAGTCCAATTCCTGCTGCCAAACGAGCCCTATACCAATATTATGAAGCTACGTACCTTTTACGTATGGTGGGCCCAAATAGCTTCAATGTCATTTCAAAAAGACTATCATAAAAAACATCATTTCCTACAAAACATTCATGGGATTATCAGTCCAAGATGAGTTATGTATAAGTAAACTACAATTACACTATAAATAATAACAATTTTAAAGCACTTGGAAGCTTTGGTACTTTTAATGGAAACATATTTTTCTTGTTCAACAACAATGACCCCGCAAATGAGCCAGTACTACTAACACGGGATGATCCAGGAAATAGTTGCACTTCAATAGTATTGGTCTTTGATCTTGTACTAGTTGTAGGTGTATCAATTAGTGTACAAACTAGGTCCATGTGTATAAAATTCACACAAGAAAAATAATCAATGCATGATTAGCACATAACAAAATATAGAAAAACAAGGTTTTACCATTTGTAGCTGGTACATAGGAAGATGTTTGCAAGCTCCTTGTTGCAGACAATGCAGTCGGCAATATCAGAATGTTGATCAAAGGAGGCATCTACACTTCATCATGAGCTAAAGAATACATTGTTAGGAAAGACATTTGCAATGGATAAAGATTAAATGGGGTACTAGAAGCGTCCCAAACATAAGTTGATTCAATAATGCATACAAAGGTTAAATGAATGGTTACAGGTTTAAGGATTATTTACATAAAGGTTGTGCACTACAACCCTCACCATATTGACCACGATTCCGAGGTGTCAAAAAATCCTGTAAGAAGAACACATCATATTTTAGATCATGATCCATAAGATAGTATAAAATATAAACATTTATTGAACTTTAATTATTTCTTAAGATTAATTACTGCTTACATTCATACAATTGACTCTATGTATCAATCCATCTTTGAGTGCCTCTCTCTCCTCAATTTTATTTGGAATCATCACTAGGCTAAGAATTTCTTTAGTATATTTATTTTGAATTTGAGTAGCCATGAAGATAGGGTTAGCACTACGTGTGATGTCATCTAAAAATGCCGCCTCAATTTCAGATCGCAATTGATCTGCTGTCATTTGTGCTTTTCCCTATCAATAAGTATCAAGTTGTGACATCAATATCAGTAAAATTCTATCAAAATAACTCCAAAGCCATAAATAATATAACATAATAATATGATATTTGTTTCTATATAATTTGTAGAATTACACTAATTAAGGTTTACCTTTGATGAAGAAGGTGTGTGACAAACATCCCTGTCTGTGTCTTGTGATGGATCCATGTCACCCCATGACAAAGATTAGTAATTCTTAGCAATCAGGAGTGAAATGAAAGTAATAAAATTACCAAAAAAATTATTAAAAAAATAGTATATTGTATATTGGAGTCAATATTAATTGGAGGCAATTGGTTTAAATTTTATACTTACCAGTCCCATAATAGGGAATGTTTTTGTATCTACATGATTCAAATTGTAATCTATCAGAAGCTCTTCCCCTGCACTTATTAATTTTATCACACATACAAATACACAATTTCCCTTGCCTGCCTCGAATATACAATTTGGCCGCTTATTAGTTGACACAAGTTGAGAACTATTTATAAAACCTACAATATTCCCTGTTTCTTTTGGCCTTCCATCAATATACATAGAAAGCCTTCTACATTGATCATTTTCTTTGCATTGTATATAATTTGGTGACAATGTATACCTACGCATACTTTTTTATATTACACAATCTGCATCCAATTATTGTAATTGTAACAAGGTCCTACATACTCCATCAATTCAACAACTTGATTATAACTGACCTTTATGCCATCCATAGAAAATAAGCCCAAACCATGTAATGAAGATGGAGCTATGCGATATATCATTTTGTTAACAGAAAAATTAGTGTTAACTGGAGGTAGTTCCTTGGGTACCCATTCTTTCTAAAGATGTGTGTACCTTAAGGGATACTTCCTGTCATCTTTGGTCTCATTATCATAAGAATGTGACGCCCCCTCAGCAAGGAAAAATTGCATTCATTTATTGAATTTTCTTCTAATCTTTTGACATCTAGTTGATCTCACTATTTTAGACCTACTAGATGTCTTTCTTTTGTCTTCTATTCCTGCAAGAACCTCACTTGAGGAAGATAGATCAGACAAATACCTATTTGGTGATACCTACAATCCATCAAATGAGTGACATAGTAGGATCTATATATTTTTTTGACTAAAGAGAAGGAAACCAAATAATAAATTATACATGTCGATCTATGTCAAAGGCATTAAATTTCCTACATATGTAAATCATTTATCTTAAGTTAGCCAAAAATTACATGATATGTAAGCTACAAATTACATAGAAGACAAAATTTATATGATGCAAAATATACTCCATGACATTATAGTTCAACACATAATAACTTAATTATAAAAACATACAAGTCAAACAAATTTCTATTAATAAATCAATAACTCATATGTGACATTCATCATACCTTGACATACATTTCATTGATCATGTTATTGATCATCCTCTTCATCCATGTCATCATCATGACTATCATCATCATCATCATCACCATCATCATGCTTGTCACTTTGATCATCGTCGTTGTTGTCATCATCATCATGACCACCACCATCATCATCTTCATCACCATCATCATAACCATCATCATCATGACCATCATCGCCTTGATCAACACCATCTTCATCACCATGATCATGATCATGATCATCATCATCACCATCATTGTTAGCATCACCAGAATCATCATCATTTTTCTTCTTCTTCTTCTTCTTCTTCATTGTGTAACAGTCATTCATTATCATCATTTACTTTGCCTTTTGATTCTTCAACATCTTCTTCTTCCATCACATTATACTTTATCGGCCATCCTCTTGGCTCATGTCTAACAACAATTGACCAACCCAGTTTATGTGGAACGCCAAAGTAAAACACTGGCTCACATTGGCCTGGAAGAACATAGGGCTCATCTCCAACTAGCTTAATTAACCTTGTATTAATCATTGTAAATCCACTATCATATTCAATAACAGTCCTATCAGGATCATTTTGATTCAGTTGTATCCTGTACCATTTGAGGACAAACAGAACTAATTTAAATGAATTCAAATCACACTCAAGTATATCATCCAAAATGTCATAGTATCGATTTTTAGATTGTTGAGGATGTATTTCATTTCTAGATGAAATATTAGTGACCTCAAAGATTGCACTTATCCCATAATCACAATTTTCTTTATGTCGTCTAACTTTTTAATGTGAAATTTATGACCATGGTAGTACATAGCTTTGTGGTGTTTGATCTGCAATTATTCAAACATGTCAAGATTATTTGCATCGATCCATGAGTTAATATTAAGCTTATGGGTCATGGGTAGTAAAATTATATGTACCTTTATACCTCTTAAACCATATGCTAGATCAAGTACCATTGGCGTAACATTCGGATCTCCATTACGATGAGATTCTTTAACCAATGATGCAAAACCATCCCATCTTAATGAGCGACCATTTTCTTGAGATTGTTGAATCCATACCGTCATCCAATATGGATTGTTTGCAATATACAAATGTAGTGCATCCCACTCATGACCAACTATAAAGAAAAAAAATAGACCGCTTAGAAACAACTTATATTGAAGATTATAAAAAAGCTAAAAAAAGTCGTAGAGGCCCTATTGCTGCGGATATCTCTATGTCTATTTATGATGATATCGAGGGAATGAAAAATGGTGATGAACATGATATAAAGTCATCTGAGGATGAGGGTTTTACTAGGAATTTGGGAAAAATGAGGACATTAACACTGACACCAATGTGTCTCTCGGTGGTAAAGATGATATGGAGGAGACCCACAGTCTAGAGAACAAAATATTGGATGAAATTATTGAAGAAATTGACAATATTATTGATACCCATATTGAATACCATACTATTAAAAATAATGGTGATGAGGAATAGAATCAGGAAACTTAGGATTCTTAGAGGGAGTCAGGGGACATTGATACCCACAATGAAGACCACACTATCAATAATGAAGGTAGGGAAGACCAGACTCATGACCTTCAGGATTATCATAGGGAAATAGGGGATATGGCAAAAACTGAGATTGACAAAGGCAACACGGAGAACACTGAGGAGGATATTTTCCCTAATAAGGAAAATGACAAAATTGAGAAAGATTATAATGAGAAATAGAAGGCCGAGTATAGTAGTGATACCTTGAAAGGTGACCTTGAAGATAAGAATGTCCATAACATGAGGAGCCTTGAGGATGACCCCCGTGAGAGAGAGGTCAATGTCAAAAGGGTGGCTACTATTTCTTTCCTTCAAATGGACAGAAATAAAGTAGAGAACAACTATAATATGGATAAGTGGATTCACGATGATATAAAGGAGATATAAGATAATTATAAGAATCTGGAAGATAGGAACGAGCTGCTGGAGGAAATTATTGACAAAATGCACAATGTGTTGGAGATTTGATTCTAAGCAGTTGATTGATTGTATGTTTGTCATTGATGACAACATATAATACACAGTAGTAATTCTATATGTACTTATCAAAATGATGATATGAAGACTTGCGTGGATAGATACATGTTTTTGACATGTTTAGTATGTTATGTTCATACATGCAGACCCATACATGATGTTTCAGTAAAGTTATGTAATTCTGTTATTGGCAGTTACAGTTCTGGAAGTATAACTGTTTAGGGACGACGTATATAACATGTTTAATGAGTTACACCTATTTTTAGGATATGCATGTGTATATTCATGTTTATTTATGATTTTATGATATTCATCTATAGGCGCCAAACTTATTTCAAGAAGATTGCAAAGTTAAAGTTAATTTGGTGTGGCTGACTTAGTGAAGCATCGCATCTATTCAGTTTAGACTTGCGCAGTTGTAATTATGCTTGCATGCTTAGTAGAGCTGACAAGGATGTTATGAAGAGTTTTCTTACAGGTCCCATGATCTCATACTTTGAGATAGATACTTATAGCAAGTCAATTGTGATACGCTAAGTGTGAATGATACAAAAAAGGAGAAAGATGTACAGAGCAGATTATCAGAGTTGGCTCATTCATCAAGAGTCTATGTGAAGAAGAAGTGAAATATTGTAATACATTGGAATTGATCAAGACAGTAGGTCTACTCTATAGTTCATCATCAGATATAGTGCATATTTTTTATACAGAAGGTGGTAGCCTTCACCATCAAGCAGTGAGCTTTTGGACAGTGAGTCCACCACCCCTAACAAGGTCATTTGTAAAAGACTCCTAACAGAGTCTGACTCTTAACCAGGTCATTATACATATTGCATTGTAAAGTACAACTCCTAACAGGGTTGAAATATCTTCTAACAAGGATTACTATAAACAAGTATAGTTCATTGTGGGTGTTAATTCCCGCCGGGGTTTTTACCATTTGGTTTCCCCGTAATCAAATTGTGTGTTGTGTACTGTGTTATCTGATTATGCATTTACTTTGTTGTATTCTGAAGTTAAGGAAGTAAAAGAACTAAATTTACTAATAAATAATTCACCCCCCCTCTCATTTATCCTTTGGGACTATTATAATAATTGGTATCAGAGCCAAGTGCCTTGGAGAAGAAGCCTAACAGCTTAAGGTAGATCAGATGTCTTACTTCAGAAAAGAAACCCCTAAGTTTGATGGAGAAAAGTATCTAGATTGGAAAAATAAAATGATAACACATCTGGAATGTGTTGGCTTTGAGATCTTTGAAATTTCTACACAAGAATTTGTAATTCCATCTCTGAAAGACCTTGCAAAGGATGATGCTACTAATAGACAAAATGAAACATTTACCAATAATGCTATTGTCAAAGAAGCCCTAATCAGCGCCTTATCTGACAGTGAATTTTCTGAGATCAAGAAAATTGACAGAGCATATACCATATGGAATTATTTATAAGATATGTTTGAGGGAGATATTCAAGAAAATAATGCATTTAGGAAGACATGGAAAAAGAAATACAATAGTCTTAAGATGTTACCTGAATAAAACATTAGAGCCTACAATCAAAGAATAAATGAAGCAGTCTTTGGAATCAGAAATAATGGTGGAGAAATATCAGAAGAAGATATAATGGACAAGTTGCTAACTACTTTGACATCAGACTATGAAAACAAGATAAGTATTCTAGAGGAAACCATGAAATTCTCACAATACTTCAATAAAGAGACTTTGATCAGCAAAATCTATGCATTTGAGATATCAAGATTGAAGACTAAACCTAAAAGTGAAACAACTTTCAAAGCCTCAGTCCATGGTAAGAAATCCTTACACATTTCCAGTCATAATGAGAATGAAGAAGTTGATGAAGAAGTTGAATAAATCATTTCTATGGTTGATAGAAGATAAAAGAAAGGAAAAGGAAAATATGAAGGACAACTTCCATTCAAATGTTTTTCATGTAACAAGATTGGTCACTTTGCATCTACGTGTCCCACAAGAGTCAAGAAGTTGAGATCTGATTACAAAGTGAAATATAGAAAGGAATGTTATCATGCTGAAGAAGGTGTAACTGATGAAGATTCAGAAGAAGATGAAATTGGATTTGTTTCCCTTAGAGACATGGAAAGGTTGCTTGAGGAAATGGACATTGAAGATGAAAAGGAAGAACAAAATCTAGCCCTAATTTCCAAAGAAGACATCAAAACTAATTGGATCATTGACAGTGGATGCTCTCATCATATGATAGGTGACAAAGATAGATTCATTCATCTAGACAAATACAAAGGTGGTATGGTTATATTTGGAGATAACACTCCTAAACCTATCCTAGGAAAAGGTTCTATCACTTTGGATGGAAAGAACAAGACATATGATGTTCTATATGTTGATGGATTACATCATAACTTGCTGAGTGTTGGACAACTACTTGACAAAGGATATCATTTGGAGTTCAAAGACAAAAAGTGCATCATTAACAACAAGGACAGAGATATGATTGCATCAGGTTCCAAAAAAAAAGGTAATGTTTTTCAGCTCAATTCTGATGTTAGATGTTTTGTTGCAAAGGTGGATGACAGTTGGTTATGGCACCCATGACTATGTCATATCAATTTTGATAACATAGTAAAGATAAGAAATGTTAAGGTAGTCAGAGACCTTCTAAGTATTGCAAGACCAGTTGACATAGTATGCAGGGAATGTGTTATGGGTAAGCATGTAAGGAGTTCTTTCAGAAGAAAGCAGAACTCAACTGAAAACAAATTGGACTTGGTACACACAAACTTATGTGGTCCTAATCAAACAAGATCATATTACGGAGAAAGGTATTTCATTTTTTTGTTGATGATTATTCTAGGATGATGTGGGTTGCATTCTTAAAGGAGAATTCTTAAGCCTTTGAAAAGTTCAAAATATTCAAAGGTAAGGTTGAGAATGAATCTGGATTAAAACTGAAAGAGTTCACCTCTGATCAGTTTGATGACTATTATGAAGAACATGGAATTAAAAGATAGTTGAGTGCACCTAGAACCCCTCGGCAGAATGGGATTGCAGAAAGGAGGAACAGAATCACACTTGATACATCACGCACTATGATGATTGAAGGAAAAGTGGCACACACATATTGGAGAGACGCAGTGAATACAATAGTCTACACTATCAACAAAACTTAATTAAGGCCAGGCGCAGATAACACACCCCATGAACTTTGATTTGGTAATGTACCTATAGTAAAGTATTTCAGAATCTTTGGCAAGAAGTGCTACATCAAGACAGATGATGGTGTTGGTAAGTTTGATGCTAGAAGTGATGAAGGTATTTTTCTTGGTTACTCTACAAAAAGAAAAGCTTATAGATGTTTTAATCTAAGATTGAAAAAGGTAATTGAAAGTACTCATGTAAAAATTGATGAAAATTTTATGGTTCAAGAAAGATACTATGAATATGCACCTATGATTGAAGATGAACCCAGGCCTAGCAGAAAAGATACTGTTATTGAAGAAATGTTTGATTGCATTGATGTCTCATGCAATGACCCTGAATCAAGCAGAGAAGTATCACAGATTACAGAAGAAGAAGACACACCTAAGGTTCCAAAATTCACATCTAGATACCACTCTAAATATGATATCATTGGAGATCAGAGCAACAACATTTTGACCAGATCTAAAGCAAAAATTCTAGCAATGGATGAAGAGGTATGTTTACTTTCACAGATTGAACCTTTAAGTGTTGAAAATACTTGTAATGATTCAGATTGGAAGAATGCAATGAAAGAAGAATTAGATCAGATAATTAAAAATGATACATGGGAATTGGTGCCTAGACCTAGTGACAAAAATGTGATTGGAACAAAGTGGGTATTCAGAAACAAGATGAATGAAGATGGTACAGTAGTAAGAAACAAAACAAGATTGATATGCAAAGGGTATGTGCAGAGAGAAGGAATATATTACACTGATACATTTACCCCTGTAAGCAGACTGGAATCCATTAAATTTTTTTTGGCATATGCAACATTCAAAGACTTTAAAGTTTATCAAATGGATGTAAAATTAGCTTTTCTAAATGGTGACTTAAATGAAGAAGTCTACATAGAACAGCCTAAAGGATTTAATCTTTTAGATGAACTAGACATGGTATGTAGATTGAAGAAAGCACTCTATGGTCTTAAAGAGGCCCCAAGAGCTTGGTATGACAGAATTGAAGGTTATCTTACCAAGATTGGATTCAAGAAAGGAGCAGCAGATTATAACCTATTCACAAGAGAGACAATTGAAGGATTATTATTAGTTGCCATATTTGTTGATGACATTATCTTTGGGGGTAATGAAAAGCTCAGTAAAGCATTTGCAAAAGAAATGTAAAATGAATTTTAAATGAGTATGATTGGTCCTATAAAATACTTTTTGGGACTTAATGTGAAACAAACAGATAAAGGTATGTTCATTAATCAGTCAAAATATGTGAAGGAAATACTGAAGACCTTTCAGATAGATGACTATAAGACAGTATGCACTCCCATGATAATAGGAAGCAAGATTTCAAAAGATAATGATTCCATAGCAGTTGATAAGAAATTGTACAAATCTATGATTGGTAAACTCATTTATCTAACTCAATCTAGACCTGACATATCTAATGCAGTTGGCATTGTTGGAATATTTGCAGTTGAACCCAAGCAAAATCACTTAATGGAAACCAAGAGGATATTCAGATATCTAAAGGGGACTATAGACTATGGTTTATGGTATCCTAAATCAGAGAATGTACAACTTCATGTGTACACTGATGCAAATTGGGCAGGTTGTATTGATGATAGGAATAGCACTTCAGGAGAAGCAGTATTTCTTGGAGATAGGTTGGTTTCTTGGATAAGCAAGAAGCAGAACTGTATTTCTCAGTCCACAGCAGAAGCTGAATATGTTGTAGCAACATTGAATTGTTCAACCATGGTTTGGATCAAGTAGATGGTTAAAGACTTTGGCATTTAGGTTGATTATCCTATTTTTATTCACTATGATAATACTAGCACTATCAACATGTCTAAGAACCCTGTGATGCATGCAAAGACAAAACACATAGAGATCAAGTACCATTTCTTAAGAGAAAAGGTTGCAGACAAAGAAGTTAAATTGGACTATGTAGCACCAAAGAACAGTTGGCAGATATTTTCACAAAGCCCTTATCAAAGGATACTTTGGAGTATATCAAGGAGAAGTTGGGGGTTATTCCCTCTCCTGAGTCTGTTTAGAAGAAGCAGCAAGAACATCAGTCATTAAGTGACTGATGAATGGTTGACTACTCTTCTTCCGGAGTAGTACATGTGCCTAAAGTTCTATGGCACCCTTTTCCATTGATGTCAAAGGGGGAGTATATAGTAAGGGGGAGTATGTACTAAGGGGGAGCATATACTCTGAGGGAGTATATACATGGAACAAAAATATAGTCAGAGGAGCTGTAGCAGTTTAGAGAAATCTTTGATGAGGATATTGAGAAGATTGTAAAAGAAAGAGGACACCATGAATAGAGGATGTTTTTGATATCATATGTTTCCATCAATGTCAAAGGGGGAGATTGTTGGAGATT
>MU225706.1:1862441-1881142 GCA_018584345.1 Thuja plicata
TTCTTAAAAACCATAGAAAAGATAACTATTTCCTTAGACTCGCAAATGAAACCCTTAACAAGATAATCAATAGAGATAGATTACACAAACAACTCTTGAAATGAAAGATAAGAGAAATCTCGAGAAATAATTCAAGGAAAGAAGACACCTATAACAATCAAATCTTACACCTCCTCTAGATCTCATATGATCTAAACATAAATCTCGTTCACAACATTTCATAACTCTTCAAAAATATTGTCTCAAATATAAAACACTCACACAAACCAATTATCTCAGCTTCAAAATTTTCTATCTACCATCAAGATCATTTTCTATTCCCTAACAAGGTTCGGGTCGTGCCCTACCTCCATTGAGCTATGATTTCAAATGAAACCCAAAAATAATTTACATATCACTTTATTCAAATGTCAATATCAAGGTATATAAACCAATACCACTCAAACATTATGTATGCCAAATGTAATGACATGTTAATTCATGCTTCAAATCTCATAAATATTGATACCATAACCTTGGTACCATTCGGTGCTAAGTGTTGTGTAACAAAAACATTATAATATCAAGTCTTTAATCACCTAGGTAAAGCCAAAAGGCTTTCCTATTATTGTGAACATTATTATTTCAAATATAAATTTCATCAAGTCACATAAGGTAACTAAGAAATATTACAACTTGTAATTCAACTTGAATATCAAACTGACTTCAAATGCAAGAGCCAAGACAAATACATAAAGACTATTATATTGGTGACTTGGAATGCCACTTTGGAAACATAATGATGAATATGTGTAGCAACATTGAGCATCATATAGTCCTACTGTAACTTAACTAAAACTGGTAAGACATATTAGGATTTAGTGTGAATCAAACCTATCATCATATGAATAATAGAACACTGATCTAAATAGTGTCATTTATGTATAAAATTGATCCAAACTTACTAAATATATCAAAATATGTATCAAGTTCCATGTCTCATATAGAAAACTGATATCAAATATATACCATGTTCCCACTGATCAATCAAGGTGTAGAATAGTATATTTTCCCATTTTTTCTCATAGAATAGTTCAGACACTTTTGTAGAATCTTTTGGAGTGCATGAATTGAGATGAATCCATGAGCTATAATTTTTTTGTTTAAAAAAATGCATACCACATTACATCCAAGATTTAGACGATGACAACTAAGTAGTTAAAACAAGACAATTAATCCTTGCAAAAGCAAGAGTATACAGCCTGGGTCCCAGAGAGTGACCATTAGGAAAGTACGAACATGTTACCAATCCAACTTGTATGATTGTATATATTTCATGTGCATGTCTAGATGGATCAACAGTGTGATGGTAGGTAGGATAACAGTAGAGAAAATGCCTTCTTACACAATATTTTGGATTATAAGAAACACAATACAATAGTTTTGACACATAGTGTCTTCTTATATCATAATTGTCCTTATCAAACATTGTGAAAATATTTAAAAAGATAAAAAGTGGACATGCAACAGAATTATGATGGAGCAAGAGATGAAAAGCTTGGAACTACTACAAGGTCAGAGCGTAACTTAATGGAACTTGCAGCCACAGTCTTGTGCGAGGTTGTATTGTGTCTAAAGCATCTAACTTATGTTTTTTTTGACATGTTTTTATCTTAGAAAGGATGGTAGTACATCTAAAAATTTACGTGATTTGTTACTTGCATGCAAGTATCCATATTCACAACATAGTATGACTAATCCTATAAAGAAAATATGAATTTCTAAGAAATTCAAAATACGCTAATGCCTTTAATGATTAAGTATATAAATTTCTGGACAATGTAGCATTATCAATAATTCCTTCCATTTGTGTAGCTTTAACATTTGGATTTCCTTTAAAAAGTTACAACTTTTAATTTATTTGGAGTGAGATTTGAGTGGTGAAAGGATTCATTGGAGGTCATTTTAAATTTGTCTATAATGAAGAGGCATAGAAGAATGGTATTTCTGATATACTTTACTATCATGCTGGAAGGATTATGTTAAAGTTGATTAGGGTTCATCTACACCAAAATGACAAAAGAAGGAGAATATGGATTCAATTGTAAAGGATCGGCTAATTAAAGAAAGATGGTTGTGGTATGTTCTGATCCTTGGTGGAAGAGAAGTCATTACAGAACTCTTAGGAAAATAAGTGTTATACAAATTGTCATTTATTGATGATTTGTGTTTGGATGCCCTAAAATTGTAATACTTTATTCAAGATCGATGATAAAACTCTAATTATGCATTTTAGCTTTGAGATACAATTATCGAGCTTCAGAAAATAATTGAGTCATTTGGAAGATATAGATGGATATTACAAAATGGGGATTTCATTACCCAAATAATAGCTATGATAACACTTGATAAGATCCACACATATAATAATGATAATAAGACAATGTAGAAGATATATTTCACAAAACATGAGATGTTTTTGGCCCAAGATTGTGTAACATATGATGTATGCAGTAGTAGGATAAACACTTAGAGGCAATGTAACATTGCTCTATAATCTTTATAGAAGAAGCCACTACACACTATATTTCCAAGCTATTAAAAAGCTAAACCATGGGCTTGAACAGCTAGGGTAATCGATTATTTCTGGCAGAGATGGAAACTATTGGAAAGGTTAAGCATAAAATTTGGTATCTTTACTTGCACTTACACTATGGAAACTATTGGAAACAATCACTAATACAACAACTAATCTGTAGAAAACAACTAAAACAACTTAATACAATCACTAAAACAACTAAAACAATCACAAAAACAACTAATCTATAGAAAAAAGCGTATTACTTTGCTCTAACCTACAAAAAAATTGCATGCACTATGCCTGATCCATCCTCCTGCCTGCGAGTGAACTGAAAAATGAGTTTCACTTTTCACTTTTTTAAAAAAAAATTTATAGCCCGCATTGGTCTAACTTTTGACAAACTCGGGCTCATCTAAATTTTGACTAAATCGGGCTCATAAACAAAAAAAAATAATCTAACAAGCCAAAAAAGGCCTTGGTAGAAATTAAAGGTAGAAAATAGATATCAAATGTATTAGTGAGTGATCATTGAAATCAGTGAACATTGATAGCACTATCACTGACAGATAGTTCAAAGACTAAACCAAGAGCACAGTTCATAGAGTAACCTAAGAGCACAGTCTATAGAGTAACTTGGGCACTAGTCTACCAAGAGACATTTTTATTCCTGAGAAAAGAGGATCTCAAACTACATGTCAGCTAAAGATCTTTAGTCTTTAAAATATATTTACGCTTAGTTGGACACCTATTTTTGTGGATCAAGAACATCGTAATATGTGGATTTAATTATTTTAACTAATTATAATCATGCAAACTAGGATATCAAGGTCAAGTTGTAAACCTTTGATCATAGCATTTTTCTTGTAAAGTGTGAAACCTAATTAGGTCAAAACCTGTGTATATATAGATGTATAATCAATCAAGAACATGACGATTATAGCCGTAGAATACATCTATTGATCAGACAAATAGTTTCATGTAGAATGGCACAAAAAGAATAATTCAGTTATGAAGAACTAAATATAAGGCTATCAAGTAGAATAGAGGTATTATCCATCACAATTAGGTGATACATAATTTTGTGAACTTATAGGATTAGTAATCAATAATTCAAGATTGCAAGTGATCAGGTCATAAGTATTTTTGTCTACTCTCTAACAATTGTAGAAAATAGAAGAAATCCTTCAAGAAGTTGGACTTAATAGTCTTATTGTAAATCTCTTAACTAAGTGCATGTACATAGAGTGTGTTGTTAAAATCTCTTAACTGAGTAGACTTAATAAGTCTAACATGTTACTCCTAATAGGGTAAGATCATCAGAAGTGATCACAACTTGTAGCCTTAACTGACACCTTCCATTCTGCAGATAGTGAAGCTTTGTGGGTTTCATCCCCACCGTATTTTTTACCTTCTAACAAGGTTTTTCTGTGTTACCAATTCATGTGTCATGTGTAACTAAGTTTCATCAATGTTTCTATGATTTTGTACATGCACTTACATTTATGTTTTGATATTACATGCATAAGGTAGAAAAGCAATATGGTCGCTAATGCAAGAAAAGATTAATAAGGTTAATTGATAAAAGTTTTAAGGGTACTAATTCACCCCTCCCCTCTTAGTACACACCTTTCCATTGTTTTAACAATTGGTATCAGAGCTAGATCTCTTATTTGGAAAAGTTTAAATCACTTGAGAGAAAAGGTCATACAATGGAAAGGTATAAGCTTGATAAAAATATTGAAAATCAAAAGTTGGAGATACAAATTTTCTTTGAGAAATACTAATAAGAAAGAAATAAGATGAAAGAATTATTGGCTGAAAGAAAATTCATGGCATCTCGCTACAATGAAAATAACTATCATGAAGAAGAGATACCTGATTTATTTAATTTATTAGGATCTGCATCTAGTAATACATTTGACACATCTGAAAGAAGACTTACAAGTCTGAATGAAATCAATCAACATCTAACTGAAGAAGTAAAGGCACTGTAGATCCGTCAAGAGATACAAATGGTAAGAATGATTGATGTTATGAATAATGCAAGAAAAGCTAAACAAGAAAGAACATTAGCTATTGATGACAGGAGAAATATTACTGAGAAATTGCAAGAGAAATAATTTGAGATACGGAGACTTACTAAACATCACATTGAGATCACCAATCAAATAGTTCTTATGAGTCATGAGGCTAGCTGAGTGAACATAGAACTTAATGGAAAATTGGAAGCTATTGTTGAACTAAGAGAAGAAAATGAGAAACTAAAGCATGAAGTGAGGATTCAAAAATAGCATAATTATATGATCAGGAAAGATGAAGAATGTACAAAAAGAATGGATGAATTTTTGAATGGACAAAGAAGACTCAACAATAATACCAATTTAGGGTATACCAAGCATGGAGAATCACAAAACCAAGCTGATCAAATATTTTTCTACACAACTCCAAGACCAATGAATCATTCATGTAATCACTATGGAAAACCATGCCACACATCAAATGTCTGCATGAGTAAAACAAAAGGTATTCCTAAATCTACTTCTACATTCATAGCTAATTGTTATAACTGTAACAAGCATGGACACAAAGCACATGAATGAAGATCTAAGGTGAAAAACCAAAGAAGGAACCCTACATGGAAAATTATTGTCCTACTTGAAAAATACATGGCCACACATCTCATGAATGCAGTAAAAAGAAAAAGAAAGTATGGAAACCTAAAGAGAAAGAAAATGCTTATAAACATAGAAGAGTCGATAACTCATATATTTGGGATTACAACACTTGGGTAAATTGAAAAGCATGTGGAAGATATGAACATATAGCTTCTAACTGTATGAGGAAATAGACGAGAAAGTCTAGAAGCTGGACTAACTCTGGAATGGCATGCTTACAGTGTCATAAGGTTAGTCACTTAAGCAACGACTGCAGAGACCGAGTGATAGAGTCAAGCACTTTTGCAAATGGAAAAACTATTGAAGATATCAGGAGAATGAGAAATCAAATGTGGGGAAGAGCTTCAAGAAAAGATGATGTTGGACCAACCACTACAGTTGGTTACACCTCATCCAATGCATCTGGTGATTCCACCACCCCCACCTAAGCAATACTTGAATAAGTATGGAACTGCACTATAGAAACCTATATTTTACATCAGTTCCAATATTCATTGATAATATGCCAAATTAGCATGAATGGAGATGCACTATAGTATTACTTGTTATGATTTTGTGAATCTAGTCTCATCAGTCAATACATAATAAGCATCGTCGGTGTATATATGAAACAAAACCAAGTTATCAATATAAACTGAGAATTGTCGGTAAACATGTGAAAGATAATCAAGTCTTCACTACATACCGAGTACCATTGGTGAACATGTGAAAAGTACAACTAAGTTGTCACTTACCCCGAGCATTGTATACTCACAAAGGATAAAGGCTTTGGTATGATACCAGAGAATCTTTGTTTCATCGACCAAGTGGTAGCTAAAGCATTCAATGCACCACTTAGGTTATTTCCTATAAATAGGGAAACAAAGAGCTCATTTATTCACCAAGCGATAAAGTGAAAACAATAGAGGGAAGAAGAGTGACTAAGAGAAATAAGATTACAGAACAATTCACAACAGATTCAAAGGCTACTCCAATAGATTTCAACCATCCACAACAAAGATCAAGTGAGTATCTAGACTAATCGAGCTAACAGTTTATTTACAAGAAGCCCTAAATATTTCACGAACAATGGAAACTACCTTGGGAGTCTCAAAAATAAAGAACACATAGGACAAGAAGATCAACTTGATTAAGAACACAACCTATCAAGAGCCTAACTATAATTCTTTCCCTGAGGTTGCTGCTCAACCTGACAACAAGGGAGTGTTTACAAGTATCCCTCCTCGGGTTTTGTTGGTTGAAGATATATGTGCATACATCTACTACAAGGTTGCAGAGATTGGAGATGTTGAGATTGAAGAATCTTACTAGAATCTATGCAAGGATGGAAACCTAAAAGGCGATCACAAGAACATTGAGGTGAAAGGGTTAACCAATGCCCTAATGTTCCCAAGAGAGCAAGACTGAATGGATATGCATTGTACTTAGTTGGTTACATGATAGAAAAATGTGGTTGGATGAACCAAAAATGATCACAAAGGATTTGATTCACATTGTAATAGGTTATCCAATAACTGAAAAGGATAAAGCCCTAAAACACCCTCCACATACTGAGATAAAAAAACTACCTAAGGCTGAATGGGATGGAAGAGGATTGAAAGTTAATACAATCACCGACCCTGAAATAAAGTTTGGTGCATGTGTGATTGGGTACAAGATATTCCAAGCTAGCAGAATGAACAACATAGCATGTGAAGCAATTGATACTACCCATAAGATTGTGAAGAAGGGAATTCAACTGGACTTATCCAAGCTACTACTGAAGCAAATGGAATAAAACATGAGGACAATTAGATCAGCCAGATCTAATTCATGTAATTTTAGTTCCATCCTTACATGCACATTCTTCTATTTTCATAATTTCTTCCCTTCTGTCAGTAATGTCACTTGGGACACAACCCGACCAATAACTGCACAAATTAGTGAATTCATTAAAGCACTAGGGGATACATTCACATCTATAATGGATGCATACTTCACCACTTTCAAGGATAGAATGGAGAAGATAATGAGAATCCCTACATAACTGGTTGAACAATACAAAGATGACATATGTTTCATAGTGAACACCAATTCAACACTTATCAAACCAGTTGTACCAAGAACAACATGGTTACCACCATTGGAATATGAGATCAACATTGATTAGGCTACAAAGGTTATTGAAGCCTTACTAAATGAACCAGTAGATAAATCATTGAGAATTTTTGGAACATATGAGGAAGCCAAGTCTAGAATCAATACTGGCTTAGTAGTGAAGAAGATAGACCGAAAGAAGAAAAAAATAATAAATACTCTTCAAAAGAAACTTTTGGTAAATGATGAAGAGTCAGAACAAGATGTCACTAAGGGATAGTCACCCATTAGTGAAAGTAAAGAGTTAAGTGACTCTGAGTCTACTGAATCAGATGCACCACCTATCAAGAAAACAAAGGTTACTAATGTATCAGCTAAATCCAGGACTAGAAGAAAAACAACAAAAAAAGCAGACTCACCACCATTAAAGAAAGGTATTGTGAGGACTTATCAGAATAGAAAGCCTCAAACCAGGTAGTCACCACCGATGTAAAGAAGGAAATGTATAAGAGGAAAAGAAGACAAGGATGATACTTCCAAGGATGAAAGAGAACAAAGGATTGAAGCAGAAAAGGCCAAGATACCTAAGACAATTGATGAGATTGAAGATTCACTCATCAATACACATAGCATATCACATCACAAGATTAGACAATGGCTAACCTTGTCTCCCAAGAATCATAATAATATTAAAAAAGGCCATAATTAAGGCAATGGTGGCATACAAGTACAAACCTATACAATTCAACAAGAATATTCCACAAGATCTCAATGAAAAAATATCAGCAAGATGGACATATGCCTTGCACACAGAGAAACAAATGAGGGAAAGATCCCTAGTTACTTTCTTGCCTGAGTTCACAGTTGAATAAATTGATTCAACAATGAAGGAGCATGAAAAGAAATTTTTTGCAAATATGAGAGCATACAAAGTACTATAGGGAAAATTAGAAGACGTTGATAAAGAAAGTAATGGGATTTGGAATGAAATATTCAATCCACCCGAGCAGGAACAAGATATAACCGAAACTACTCACCCCAAGGAAAAGGAGGCCACACCGAGACCTGGACACATTTTCATCAATGAGATCGAGGATGTCAATCCTATTGATTTGAAAATAGGGGCAAGTAAGGCCATGGATGACATACGTCAAATATTTAAAACATTAGGAGAAATACCAAACATCACTATAAAAGATATAACTCATATTGATTTTGATGATGATCCCAAGAATGATGAAGATGTAAATGTTTCCACCGAGAAATCAAAGGAAATGGAGACAATGAATGTTGCATAGGAAAATGTACCAGGTCACATGCCTTTATTGATAAAAGCTATCAATATAATAATAGAAGAAAATGAGAAAACACCTAAGCCTGATGCAGACATACTAGAGGAAAAAGGTGAAGAACATGGGGAGAAAAAAGATACAACAAAGGAAAGGAAAAATACGATTAGAGAGGAAGAGCCAAGTGATACAACTACCAAGGAAACTAAAGAGGCAGAAAAGGTTGTAGAATAAGAAAAAATTCATGTAGAGATGTCTACAACCAAACAACAGGTTCACACCGAGCATCATACTAAAGGCACAACTCCTCCCAAGAAATCACAAATGAAAATAGAGAAAGAAAATGAACTTGCTATGGTAATTCATTCTAGTGCTTCCAGTACCATTCTAAAGAAGAAGAAGAAGAAGAAGAGTAAACCACCGGTCATACTTGATGAAATAATAGTTATACCCAACTGTGATTTAAGAAAATTAGATCCTGAGTCACTGACCAACTATGGAGAACTATGGAAAAGGAAGGAAATACAAACCAAGCTCAAGAAGGAGCACAAAAATTCCCAAGTCCTAGATAATACAAAAAAATTTGTGCATACTAGAGCATTCACTCCGAGCATAGTGAAAAGATAACTAAAATAGATGAAGATCTTAAATCTTGTGCACAAAGTCTCACAACCAAAGAAAATGAATTCCAATTGCATTATGGGAAGATTATAGAATTAAAACAGTTGATACTTGAGATAAAAAAGGCTGAAAGAAAAATCTGAGATGAGGTAACCAAGCTCCAATATATGTTACTACCGAATCTCACATTGTTGTTGAAACACATGACTTTGGAAAAGACATTAATTGCCACCCTAGAGATGTCAGTCACTGAGATTATCTATGACATGCACGCCAAAATCACTTTGGAGTACATGACCCTTGAGCACCTCAAGGAGAAATGGGAGAAGCAGATGGCAGAAATTCAAAAATCCTATGCCCACATATTTGACAAGCTGTAAGTACTACACCTTGTCATTATTTTCAAAAAATGGGGAAAATATAAGTAGACATTAAAAAAGGAGAAAATGTATATACCTTACAAAGGGGGAAAACATGTCAAAGGGGAAAACATACCAAAAAGGGAAATACACAAAGGGGGAATCATGTACAAACACTGTATGGAAGCATGCACATAGGTGGAGTCATTGATAAAGTAAACACTTGGTGTATATACCGAACATATCAGTTTGCACATATCAATTTTTGATACTAATGCCAAAGGGGGAGATTGATATTCCTTAAAGGATCATAAGTTATCATTAGTATACAAGGAAACAATTTTTTAACCATCAGTTACATGATCACCGAGTGATAGTATTTAGTCAAGCATAGAGGTCACCAAAACAGTCAAGTGCAGAGGTCACTAAAAATGTCTTAGCATAGTGATCACTGAAATAAGTGAAAACTGATAACACTATCACTGACAGATAGTTCAAAGAGTAAACCGAGAGCATAGTTCATAGAGTAACCCAAGAGCATAGTCTATAGAATAACCTGAGAACCAGTCTACCAAGAGACAATTTTATTCCTGAGAAAAGCATATCTCAAACTACACGTCAGCTAAAGCACTTTAGTCTTTAAAATAGATTTATGCTTAGTTGGAAAACTATTTTTACATATCAAGAACATCGTAATATGTGGATTTAATTAGTTTAACTAATTATATTCATGCAAACTAGGAGATCAAGGTCAAGTTATAAACTTTTGATCATAGATTTTTTCTTGTAAAGCATGAAACCTAATTAGGTCAAAACCTTTATATATATAGATGTATAATCTATCAAGAACATGATTATTGTAGCCGCAAAAGACATCTATTGATCATACAGAGAGTTTCACCCAGAAGGACACAAAAGGAAGAATTCAATTATGAAGAATTAGATATAAGGCTACCAAGAAGATCAAAGGTATTATCCATCACAATTAGGTGATACATAATTTTATGAACTTAAAGGATCTGTAATCAGCAATTCAAGATTGCAAGCTATCAACTCATTATTATTTTTGTCTACTCTCTAACAATTGTAGAAAATATAAGAAATCCTTTAAGAAGGTGGACTTAACAGCCTTGTTGTAAATCTCTTAATTGAGTGCACACATACATTCTATTATTGGGTAAAAGTACAAACCTATGTCACACTTTTATAAAGGAAAAGGACCACAGCATGCAAACTATTCAACTTTAACGACATAAAAAGTGACATTTGTATTTAGAATTTGAGGATGATGTAAACTAATGAAATGTGTAACAAATTTCACCTTTTCCAAGGAATCTCATGAATCCTTGATCTTGATATCATGGTCAAGAGTGAGGAACGAGGGTATGGTGATATCTTTGTCATTTTATCTTTTATTTTTATGGTTTTTCTTGATCATTAATTTCTTGTGCATTGTTTGAATTATAAGCCACTCAATGATAACACAACTTGGATAACAAATAGTAGAGCACATATCCATCTAATTTGTATTAAAATTTCTATATACATCCATTCCATATATCCTCTCAAAACCTTCCATAGTATCCTATCATATCTTATCCATCTCACAATTTCCCTTATCCATTTCACTATCCATTCATATGTTTAATGTACATTTGATCGATGGGATAAGTTTTAAAATGTTCCATTTAGTATAATTCACACATCATTTGTGAGGAAACACATCATTTGTGAGGAATTTTCTTACACATTTATTTTTCAGAGTTTGATTGAAGTCACTTTCAATTCAATCTATGAAGGAATCATCCATTCATCCTTTCACCCTTCATTTATGCAATCACTACGGCATAATGATTCTAGTATCTTTCTTCTTTGAAACAATGTGATAAAAAAATTATCTCAAAGAGAGGAAATTTTTAAATATCTAAAAAAAGAATGCATTTTCATCTTGTCATGTCACCACCTTCACTTTCCATATTGTTAAAATAATTATTTTTAGTTAGTTAACTAAGCTAACATTTCCTCTTTCAACTAAATAATCTTACTATTAATTAATATTTTATCTTTTCCCTCTAATATTACATGATTTTCAATCATGTATAATTATTTCATTACCCTTTTCTATCCATAATTAATTAAAATAAATTATTTGATTAATTTATAGTTTTATCTTAATATTCATTAAATATTTTTGTTGTTTAATTAATTTCCTACTCATAATTAAATAGTTTTCAAAAAATTATTTAGTTAGCTAACACTTCCCTCTCAAATTAAATAAATTTAAATATTTATTCAATCTATTCATTTCTGCTCTTAAATCTCATAATAATTAGCTCTAAGTCAACCTCATTCCTTCTTGAGACAAGTTATACTTCCTTCTACAGACTCGCCTACTCTCCCTTATCATAGAAAAACATATAGACTTTCTCTCCATCCATTTTCAGACGTGAAAACAAAGTAAACAAGGGTAGGAGGGAAGCTAAGTTCCTACTCAAGACTGGAAGAACAGTCATGATTTTTTGAATAACATTCATAATACTAAAAAATTCCTTATAAGTCTGTCAATATATCATCCTATACTTTGAAAATAAAAGTTTGTCGCATTGATGGATAGATATATCAACCCGCTTTCTTTGGAAAAGTGGCATAGGAACTCAGGTTCTGAGTTAAATAAAAAATTTCTAGTCTACAACATTCTTTCTATCCTCTACATTATGCCTATGGATATTGTATCAACTTCTTGCAATTTAAAGAATTGAGAAGCATAATAGTGAATCACTAGACATCTTGTAATTTATTTGCAGGCAAGAGAGGTAGTGGGATTGGATCTTGAATACCAAGATGGAAGATTTGAACACAACAGTGGCTCAGACTAATGTTTATCCATCAACAAAACCAATATTTAACTTAGAAAGAGTATTTTTTTAGTGGCACATGACCATTTAGATTGGAAGCAATAAGATATTATTGAGTGCCATTAAATGGTAGTTAAGCACTAAGAAGTAATAATTATGGTTTTCTGGAGCACTTATTTTTTGAACAAATTTTTAGAAACACTGAGAGGGGGGGGGGAATCAGTGTTTATCTATTAATTATATTTCAGCCAATTAAACATATATCAAATATGCATCCAAAGAAACATAACACAATAACACATAACACATGATATGATTACGGAGAACCTTGATCAGAGGAAAACTCCGGTGGGGATTGGTACCCACAAATATTGTACTAGGTATAATGAACCTATTAAAGTTCCTTTGCCCTGTTAGAAGCAATCTTTACAAATTAAGTACAATGACCTGGTTAAAGGTCTAACCCTGTTAGGAATCTTTTACAAAACCTTGTTAAAGGTATATGGTTCACTGCCTAGGCTCACTGCCCAATAAGATGAAGGCTACAACCCTCTGAATGTTGATATGCACTATATCAAAAATGAAATATTGTAATGACACTATTGTCTGATCAATTCCTTGTATGCACAAATTCTCTTACACCTTTAAAGAGCTATATCATCTACTGACTTCATTATACTACTCATTTGTATCTTCCTCATACATCATAATCGACTCTTGTAACATAACATACTTATATGCTTACAATTGAATAGGCATGACCCAAAACATAACACTAGTCGGCCTTTAAACCAAAATATACAATGCTTCTGAACAAGTCGGCCTAAGTGTGTTTACTAAAACATTAATTACATTAATACAAACTTATAACTAAAGGTTCTTAGCCAATACATTATAAAATCATTCACGCTGATCAAAACTGTAGTCGGCTTCCATGCTCTGTTTCCTAGACTGCAGGTCTACTGATTTGCCTGTAACTTTTCCATACTGATGTTTCTTACTTTGCACATCTGGATCTAGCATGTATATACACCATAGAGTATATACCTAAGCATGCTTGGTCTAGTGTGATCTCTAACACCTGTGTTGATGTACTGATCTCTGTATTTGTCTGTCTGCCCTGTTTTCACACTTAGTCATTTTGTCTTTCATGACAGAACTTAAGTATGACTTTGTTGCCATGATTGACAACACAAAATAAGTCATGCTTCCTCAAGAAGTCAACTTTCCAACAATCTCCTCCTTTGTCATTTATGGCAACAAAGGAATGTGGCTAAGTTACTCAAAATGACTTCATACAAAAATGATTGTATATCATAATACTTAATGATATATACATATATACTTCTCCACATATACACATTCTATACTACCCCCCCTTTGACATTAATGACAAAGGTGTGCAAAAACTATAAGTCTTCAACATACTTACTCCATGTAAACTTCCGGGTACACAACTTGAAGAGATTGAATCTCTTTCTGCCAAAAGACTTTCATTGTATCAACTATCTAAAGATGCGCGCATAAAGCATATGTCAATTTCTCTATTTTTATCAGATCCATGCAAGGACCTTGATCATATGTCTTTATGGTGTTATCTATCTATTTTATGTTCTCATTAAGAATTGCTAGAGATGGCGCAAGTGCATTTCTCAACTGAGTTTGTCTTATTCTGATCTTGCTAATTTCTAGTTTTGCTTTCTGAATTTTGTCCAACTGACCTTGATAGACATTATTGCATTTGTTCATATCTTGCATGGAGTTTTCAACTGATTTCCTTATGTTATCCACCATTTCCTCTGCTTCTGCTATCTTTTTGGTGTGCTCAAAGGTGAGCTTCACTCTGTCCATGCAGTTTGCAATAACCTTCTTTCCTTTTGCTTCCAACTCTTTAAGTATAGACTACCCAATCTTTAGGGAGTTCAGATCTAAGGTAAATTTATTTACCAATTCATTTAGACTCTCCTTGTATTCATTTTCTACAATCTTAGTAGTTGATTCTACTAAGCTAGTGAAATGTGTTTTGAAGTTTGTCAGTATGCTATCCACATGTTCAACTGTTTGAACTTTAGCAACTTTCTTATCTGTAGGAACTATTTCATTCAAAATGTTTATTGATTCCACAAAGGGAGGATTCCTCATCACATGTTTCTCTTTTTCCTTTTCCATGGCAAGGACGCTGATCTTGATAAGGTCTTCTTCTCCCCATGCATCCAAACTTGCTGAGTCAGGAGTTAACCTTAACAACAATGAGGTAGATGGTTGAGTGGATGGTGAGAATATAGTATTCTGGCTGGTATCCACACATTCAACCTTCACTGGTTTCAACTGATTGGACTTTAGCTACCTTTTGATCAGTAGGCACTAAGTCATTCAATATGTTTACTGTTTCCAAAAAGTGAGGATTTCTCATCACTTGTTTCTCTTTTTCCTTTTCCATAGTAAGAATGCTGATCTTAATTAGGTCTTCTTCTCCCCATGCATCCAAACTTGCTGAATCAGGAGTTCACCTTGACAACAATGAGGTAGATGGTTGAGTGGATGGTGAGAATATAGTATTCTGACTTGTATCCATGCATTTAACCTTTACTAGTTTCTCTTTTATTGGTGTCTTGTCACCTTGAGTATCTTCATTTATGTCAACTTGATCATTGATGGGAACTTCATCTTGTTGTGCGGCGGTATCATCAGTGCACATTTCTTCAATTCTTACAAATGCCTTATCAACTTTGTCCATATATTTTTTAGATGCAGTCATGGATATCTTGACATTGTTAACTACTATAGTGTCTTTTGAGTCTTTATCTGTATCAGAAGCTATTCTCACTATGGGTGTTGAGGCCTATGGACCTATCATGGGTGCAATCTGAATTAATGGAGTTGTAGCCTATTTGGGAGGAGTTGGGTTAACTTTTGTTGTAGGCATCATTGGTGGATACATGTGTCTATCCATAAATACTTGTGCAAATGATTTTTCAGTCTCCTTTCCAACCTGCTTATACTCTTTGTTCATAATCTGAAGAGTTCTTGTCTTACTACGGAGATGAGGCTTCACCAGATCTAACTGAATAGAATTCTCATCATGTGAACAAATAGGGAGAAGAGTAACCAATGTTTCTTCTCTTATCCTCATGTCTTCCTTAATTGCATGTCTTTTCATTATCTCCAACAAGTTCCATAACTGATCCGGTATTACTGTCTTGAGTTCAAGAACTATCTTTTTGAACTTGATCATATGAGATATGATCATATAGTGTATCTCCGTTTTATCAATTTCTTGATACTTGTCATAGACTTTGGAGAGTGTATCTAATCTTCCTTCATTAACAATCTTGTTTCTCAAAATATTTAGACTAGGTCTAAATCCTACCTCAAGAGGAGTTTGAATATTCTTAGCTTTCCTCAGAGTGTTCCTTGAGGATGGGTGATTTGTAGGTGCTTTCTTCCTTCCTCTAGGTTTCTTGCTAGGTACGGAAGGTGGAGATGTATCTAGATCAATGGTTGTAGTAGGCGCATAGGTACTCTCCTTATTTTCTTTTGCTTCTTCTTCTGAGTTTCAACATTTTTCTCAATTTTAACTTGTGCATAAATCTGCTCAAGTTCTTTAGAAATTTTGGCTTATTTTGCCTTGTCCAAATCTTCTTGTGTGATTCCATGCATTTTCATAATGTTGGATGTAGTTCTGGATGCTTTCCTTTTGTTAACAGCAATTTGTAGTTCAATATCCACTTTGTCGATCTTTTCTCTATAAGTGCCCCATCTAGGTTCATTAGGGTCTTTGGGTGCTGATAATAAGACTTTCACATATCCTTCTAACACATGGTCTTCTAGTTCATACCCTAGTAGATGAATCCACTTAGTTCTAGGCTCAACAACCTCCATGCATGTGCAATCTGTCTCTACCATAAAGCATATTGTATCCTTGTATTTGTCAACTATCTTCTCAGATAGTCTGAACCTGTTCTGCATTTTGACTTTGAATATTTTTATATCCATATTCATTGCATCTCTTGCACTATTGTCTACTGTGGCTTTGAGAGAGATCTGAGACATTGTAGGTCTGCCCTTGTCTAGATAAAAGTCTGCAACCTTTCCAACTATATGGTAATACAAATAGATGATCAGAGATCCAAACCTGAATGTTTTTCTCCTATCATGTTTGATGATTCTAATATTCTCAATCAATTGACCGTGCAAGATCTTACATAGGTTTTATTGGGTGTTATCCTTCACTATTCTGATAGTTGTAAGGACTGTTGCTGCACAGACACTATTCAACCTGCTTGCTTGTTGAAACTTATATCCAAGTATCATTGTCATGAGTTTAATGTCATCTTCCTTTATAGGGTCAACTATCATTCCGTGCCTATCACTCCTACACAAAAAAACTTGCTCAATTTGTTTCTTGACATCCTTGCCAGTGGGAGACATAGGTCCAGTTATTGGAAGTCTAGTTAACTAATGGATTAGTACTGTAGTGATGCAAACTGGGACATCTCCAATCTAGAAAAGATCATCATGAATTTTTCTTAACAAAATTTTTACCCATTATGGTTCTTCAAACTCATGCGCATTCAAATACTCAAGAATAGGGTTATCTTGTAAGTGCATGAACTCATCCTTGAATTTGAAATCTAGATTTAACATTGATGCCATATGAGAGGCTATATTATCATCTCCTAATGATTCCTTCTTATAGTAAATGTATGCACATATATCTTCCACCTGAACAATGCCAAGCGGGGTTTTGGAGAAAGCACCTTCCACATCATCCAGTATGGATTTGAATGGATGCTTCTTAAATATAAACCTCTTCCTCTCTGCTACATCAAACACAACTAGGGTCGCCATACTTACTTGGTGTTTTCTTATGTAGGGTTTCCACAAAATTTTGAAATGGCGCGAGGGCTAGGGCTTCGTTTCAAACTGATTATCCATTTGTTCCAACTTCCAAACTGTTGTGCCTTCATGCCTATATGTCTTAGTGCTCCAATGCTCTACAATTTCTATGCTCTTGAGTGTAAATGTGAGAATGATTGATCGTGAACTTCTTTTTATACAATCTGCCGCATTTAATGCTTTCAACCATACATAGAGATTTTCAAAATTTGATCCTAATGCAATTTAGATAATGCATGAATGCATATAGCTATAACATGTGCTTTTAACCATGAATCCAAAGGTGCATACTCTGAAGTGAGTACACCAACCGTGCAGGGGTCCTGAGCTAGAATAGCTCCCCCTTAGACCAAGAAGGTCTATTCAAGCAAAAGTAGAGGGTGCGTCCACTGTGGATGCATCAACTACTTTGTCAACATTATTATCCTTCTTAACTTCAACCCATATTTTATTTGAATCTTCATTTGCTGAGACAAACTTGACTTCTCCTTTCTCTTCAACTAGTGACTTTTTAGGATCCTCTTGTTTCTGAGTTTTGGATCTGCAAAACATTGTGATATGTCTAGCCTTTCCAAATGTGTGACAAATGATAGGAGGTCTAATGTTCTTGCTCATCATGTTGCATTACTTTGTTGTGTGTCTATTGTAGTTACATATCTGACATGTAATATTTTGCAAATTTCTTGAGAGTTGATTTCTTTGATTGTTTTGATTCATACTTTTGTGATTATGCTGATGTTGATTCTTATGACTTGTTCTACAATGTATAGCCCTATGACCAAACTTATTATAGGAGTAAAAAAAACCTTTAAAAGGTCTTACCTCTTTGTAATCTCTTGCCAAATGCCCATGTTTATTGCATGCATAACAAGTTCTGTTAACTTGCATGATTTCTCTTTTAGGTGGTTCAGATATAACCTTTGTAGTATTTTCAACTTTCTTAGCTTCTGAAGATGTTTCAAGTGTTTTCTCTCTGTCTTGCAATGATTTGATCTCATCTTGTGTTGACTGAATCCAAGACCAGTAGTGTTCCCTTTTTGACTTTGTGCATTGAGCTGGGATTAAATTAAATCAGATTTTGTGTGAAGTTTATCAATCTTAGCTTTTGCTTCTATTAATTCAGATTCCAACTTCTTCTTTATGTTTTCCAATTCCATAACTTTCATGTTTGCCTGCAGAAGTTCATCTTCCAATTGTTTGTTTTCTTTGATCTCATCTTCAATGTTGTTCTGGCTATCTTTAAGTTGTTCCTCTAGATCTTCAAGTTTATCCTTTAGAGATTTATTCTCTTCATTAATATTTTTGACCATTTGTCCTAGATCACTTGTAGAACAATCTTTCAGATCTTTTCTTAGCCTTTTAATAAG
>MU225706.1:1892115-1913023 GCA_018584345.1 Thuja plicata
CCCCCCCCCCCCCCCCCCCCCGCCACTTTAAAATCATACCGCCGCTCTCTATTTTATCTGTCGCCCACCCATTCTTCATTACAGTATATGATATATGCGCAGACCTGCGGTTTGTTTTTGTTGGTAATAAATATAAATATATATATTTATATATATGCATATACTGAATATGAGTATATGCATATATATGAATATATGTATATTTGATGGTAGTATTTGCATTTAGTCCACCATTGTTGAATCCTCAAATCTGCAACTCATAAGATGAAAAGAAAAAAAAAAAGGGGAGATGAACAAAAATTAGGGTTGGAAAGAAAAGTATGGAAGAGGCAAACGAAATGTACATTTTTTTGTCACCTCAAATTTGAACCCTAAGCCTAATTTCAAATTAGGGTTAGGATTTTCAAATTTTGAGGGATTCATGGAGGGGAAAATCATTTCCTTTTAATTTATTATTCTTTTAGTTTAGAGTGTCTTTTGATGGGGAATTTATTTCTCTTTACCCATTTATTATTAGGAATATTGATTAGGTAAAAATGTAAGACCACATTTAGGAAAGAATTAGATTATACCAAGATAAAATCTATTAAAGGTTTCTTTTAAGTCAAACTTTTAGAAGCCTTGATTTATAAATAATCGCTAATATGGTTTAGACGCTCTCAATAAATATATTATTAAATGTTGTTATTAATATTAGATTTAAACTAGAGTTCAACTTTAAGTTGTTATTATCATGATCTTTAAGCTAATCTTTCTAGTATCGTACATTAACTAAAAAGTTTTCCACGAAACCCAATTTGAACATAATTTTAACGAAAACTTAATAAAGTTATTAGAGGGATTTTATTACGGGGTGAATCTAATTTGTTTAAATATTTTTTTTATTATTTGTAATTTAAGGACTATAATGTTATTTTTATGTGGCCAATATATGTGGCCAGTATACTGGTCATCATAAAAATAATATTATGAAAGTACCTTACCTTAGGGGATTAATTTTAATCACAGAATCATTAAGCTATTAACATCCCAGATTTTCCGAATGAACCTGGAGACGGAGAATAGGGGGTCTCTCTCTCTTCTTCCCCACATCATCAAACTCTATTAATAAATTAGGGGATGACACGTGAGTTTCTTATAACCTCACCTTGCTTAATCTCTGAGAGTTATCTTATAATTAATCCCAGTCAAACTTATGAATAAATGTCACCTTGTGCATCTGAAAACTTTAAGAGATGTCTAGGGTTAAGGGAGGTTGACACTTGGTCATGATTCCCCTTAGACCCTCTTGACATTAATATTACTTTTTTTTTTTAGAAAAAAAAAGTTGCATTTTTGGGTGCGAATTTTTGGGCATGACATAGACAAAATCTGGTGTTGGAAGAACCAAGAGTAAAATACTCTAGCAGCATGAAATATGCTTTCCCAATGTGAAATAAACAAAGTGAAATTTGTCCAAACATCTGAAAAATGTGTTAAAACCCTAGCACACAAAAAAAAGGGCAAGTCAAAAAACATTGAAAATTGGTTGTAAATCACAATAGATGCAAATGAAAGGTATTTTTACAAGAGAATTGTGAGTTCACTCTGAGTGTATGATCAAGTCTAAGATCAGACTACCTTTACTTAAGAAAAAATCAGCAATTATGCTAATCTATAATCAGAAGTCATTCTTCTTTCTATGATCAAGAAGCCAATCATATGCAATATCATGCCTTTTTATCATTATTTGGTTCATCCATAATGAGCATTACCTTAGCAGGAATATATTGGACCATCAATAAATTATCCCTAATGGAAAGTCACATTGCAAAATCCCTTATGTCTGATCTTAATAAAAATTATTTCTTTGTTGTGGTGTGGGTACATTTTACAGTTCACTGTTGTGGCATAAATTTAAGAGAATGATATATAAGCTATCTCCTTATAGACAAGCTCAATAGATAAAATTTATTTAGATTCTTTGTAAGGAAGATAGAAAAATATGATACAGGGGAATTCACAATCTAAGATATCTTATCCATGGGGGTTTTTATTAGACCATAATTCATATATATTTTGTTTTCTCATATTATAACATAATTTTTAGCCACTCTTTCCCTACAAAAAATATACAATATTCTGGTACTACTGACCATTACAAAAGGATCACCATTAAAAATAGATTGAAATAGGTGAAGGAAAAGTTTCTTCTAGTGAGTAATTTTTTTGTGAAGGTGTCCAATGTTCAGGTAAATCTCACTTTTGTGATGAACTGTATAAAAATCTGTCATACCCTTGAAATGTGATATTTTGAAGTTACATTCAAATTAGATTATTATAGGTGCACTTTCTCTGGAATTCATAATAGCCCGCATAAATGGGGAAATTTATTCTTAGAAGTTAGAATATTGGAGTAAACCTTGAACATTAAGGTTGGTCATTTTGAAAGTGGGGTAAAGTGATCTAGATATTGCATGACTGGAAGTTATTTTAGCAAAAATATGTTGCTTAGATTCATATTTGGATAGGGATGATTTGTGATCAGTAGCTTATTTCAAGGATGTGGGATATTCTATGGCTATGATGTTATTCCCATTGTTGATTTCATTTGGAGGTCATTTGGACTTTTATAGACCAAATGGCTCTTAGGAACTAATGAATTTTACACCTGATTGAAATTATGTTGTTTTCAGAAGCCAATTCTGAAGTGGCATGGCCTTAAGCTGTATCTTAGGATTCACCATTGTTATACACTTTCTGAGCCACCTACTCTGAAATGGAATGATTTTATTAACATCCTAGAAAAAAATAGTATCGAAGATTACAAAGCCATTGCTCCAACCCAATGAAAACTTAGAGTGTTAAAGAATGAAACAAGGTAGCACAATCAAACTTGAATAGCCCATAATAAATTAAGATAAATAGGCTTCATGCTATTCTGCTAAATTTTCATTTTGCCTCAAATTCCACAATCTAAACTCTGCACATCCAATTTTTTTTGTAGTTGTCTCGAAATAAAGTGCCTTCGCCAAAACATTCTCAGATTTATATCTGACAGAAATCTTCTGTTCATTATGCTTTGAAGGATTACCTTACTATAAAGAATATAGAATCACTCTATACTATGGAAACACATAGGAAATTCTTTGTTTCAATAATGAATTAAATCAGGAAACCCCAAAATAGGGCAGAGCATAAACACAGAATGAAGATGGAGATATGCAAGCTTCTCTTGCTTCTATTAATCTAGAAAACAACTTCTAGAATAAATAAAATAAACTTGCAGCTATCTAGGGCTGCATACAAAATACTTTGAGCTTCTCAAAGCTCTTACAAAATTTCTAGAGCAATCACTGCTCAACAAGACAATAAAATTATAACTGTTGTTGCAATAAACAAGTCTGTGATAAAATAGAGCACTTACAAAACAATCTATTTGTTGTTTCTGCAAAAATACAACTTCTTACAAGTCTATTCTATTGAAAGAATAAAGACATTCTTTCACTTATAAAGTAATTGTTGTCCAAAGAAAATATCAGAATTCCAAAGAAGAAATCAGATTTTCCCAAAATTGGAATTGAACTTATCTCAAAAAAGTCCACACAAAATATGATATTCTTTGAGAAATAAAACAAATGAGATTTTCAACTTTTGGAAAGTCAAAGAAAGAGGCTCAAGTAATCAGATTTTATTCTAAAAATCCAATAGTCCCCCATTTTCTTGAGCCGACAAAACATGATCATGCTTGATCGAAGATGACCACAGCCAGATTTCTCCTTAGGCGTTCAAAACTTGCAATGCCCAATGGTTTGGTGAAAATGTCTGCTAGCTGCTGCTTTGACCTGCAAAAATCTATTTTTATTTCACCATTCTCAACTAATTCTCTAATAAAATGATACCTAATTTCATTTTTCTTGCTTCTTCCATGAAATAATGGATTCTTCAACACAGCTATTGAGGAAATATTGTCACAAAATATTGTGGTTCCAACCTCTTGTTCTTTCTTCAATTGTGCCAAGATCCTTCTCAGCCAAATATCTTGACATGTTGCTGCATTTGCTGCTATATATTTAGCCTCTGCTATAGATTGAACAACTATGGGGTGCTTCTTAGAAGCCCATGAGATTACTCCTAAACCCATGTGAAAGACATATCCAGAAGTGCTCTTTCGATCATCCAAACTCCCTGCCCAATCACTATCTGTGTAACCAATCAATCTAGAATCATTTTCTGCAGTATACAAAATACCATATCCCTTGGTTCCATTCACATACCTTAGGATTTTGTTTCCCGCTTGCCAATGGGAGTCCTTTGGAGTTTCCAACCAAGATTTTAAACAAAGTCATATTCGCATTGTTGCTGCAATCATTCTTTCTTAGCTTTAGACCTACCGTAGTTGGTGTTGGGGCAGCCTTGCTACTCTGCATTCTAAATCTCTCCAAGATTCAATTTGTATATATTTCTTAAGAGATAAAACTCTCATCATGCATTTTTTTTACTTCTATGCCTAGATAATATCTCAAGAGACCTAAGCCTGACATTTCAAACTCTCTTTTCATGGCTTCTTTAAAATCAGCAATGAGGGAATCATTATCCCCAGTAAAGATTAAATCATCAACATACAAGACAACAATTAAAATATTACCATTTGCTTCCTTGATGTAAAGAGTGGGCTCACCATCACTTTTGCAAAAGCCATTTCTCATCAAATATGAGTCAATTCTGCTATACCATGCCCATGGAGATTTCTTAAGTCCATAAAGAGCCTTCTTCAGCTCGGGTGCAATTGCTATGATAGCACACATGGTTTCCATTCTTGCAATAGGGGCATAGGTCTCATCATAGTCTCTACCAAACTGCTGTTTATACCCCTTGACCACCATTTGAGCCTTATGCCTATCCATTTTTCCGTCAGCATTTCTCTTGGTCTTGTAAACCCACTTAACTCCAATAACTTTCTTTTTAGGAGGTAAATTAGTGAGCTCCCAAGTTTCATTTCTTTTGATTGCATCTATTTCCTCATCCATGGCTTTACACCATTTTTCTTCTTTTTAAGCATCCTCAAAATAAATTGGATCACTATGAGAAAATAATGCAAAATTCATATTTTCATTAAATTCATTTTCATACCTTTCATCTTGGTAAATCTCCCTTAGACTCTTGGTCTTTCATGACACTAGGGAGGCAAGAGTGGGATCACTACTCTCAGTATTTCTATTGTTGGTCTCTACTGGACCAATTTTATGCCTTCTGGAGCCTTTTATATCTATTGTTATATCATCTTGTTGTTCATTAAACTCATCATCTTTAGCAATAATAGGCACTTTACTTGAAGTTCTTGATGATGTGCCCACCAATCCATCCCATGACTCATTCTCAATGAACTCCACGTCTCTTGAAATGATGATCATTTTGGTGACAAGGCTATACAATCTATATGTCTTTTAATAAAGACTATATCCCATGAAGATAAACTTCACACCCTTTTCATTCAACTTTTGCCTTTGCTCCTTTGGCACATGTGCATATGCTACACACCCAAACACTCTCAAGTGTTCAACCGTCCATCTATGCTTTTCCCATGCTTCCAATAGATTCTTGTCACGAACTGCCTTTGTAGGACTTCTATTTATCAAATACACAACTTTTTCTATAGCTTCTCCCCAATATTCAATTGGGAGTCCTTTTTCTTTCAACATACTCCTTTCCATCTCAACGATTGTCCTATTCTTTCTTTCACCCACTCCATTTTGCTACGGAGTATAACTAGTTGTTAGCTCCTTCTTTATGCCATTCTGCTTGCAAAATTTCACAAAAATATTGGAGGTATATTCCCCCCCTCTGTCTAACCTTAGGACTTTAAGATTATGTCCACTTTCTTTTTCAGCCTAGGCTTTAAATTCTAAAAACTTATCAAAAGCTTCAGATTTATTTTGCATAAAATAAACCCATGTTCTACGGCTCAAATCATCTATGAAGGTCATAAAATAAGTACTCCCCCCAATGGAAGTGATTTTCATAGGTCCAACTAAATCAGTATGCACCAACTCTAATGGTGCTCTTTCCCTTCTAGAGTTTCCAGAATTAAAGGGAAGCCTATGTTGCTTACCCAAAATGCAAGCCTCACACTTGCTACTGAACTCTTTAATACATGGAAAATCATCTACCATTCTTTTCTTGGACAATAAACTTAAACCAGCGTAGCTAAGATGTCCATACCTTAAATGCCATATCTTGGAGGGGTCTTCAATCATGCTCTTGAAGGCTTATTGTTGTGCTGATGTACATGCTTTCTTGGGAGATGCAACTGCTGAAATTGAAGAGAAACACATTTCTACCTTCAATGGAAAAATTTAATTCTTTGTCATTTGGACTGCTGCAATAATTTTCTTACTCCCATCCTTATCATAAATGACACATTGGTCATTATCCAACAACACTTTATATCCATTTTGAATGAGTTGTCCAACACTCATCAAATTATGCTTTATCCCTGGGGCAAAATAAACATTCTAAATTTATTGTTTCTCACCTTGCTTGGTGTGGATCATAATAGGTCCTTTTCCCACAACTGGAACAATTCCATTGTTCCCCATTTTAATTTTTGATTTTATTGATTTATCAATGAAAGAAAAAAGACTTTCATTACCACTCAAGTGGTTGCTGCAACCGCTGTCCAAATACCAGACTTCAAGGATGCCTTCTTCACCAATATTGCACATGATGAAGGTTGTGGGATTATTTCCATCACCCACTTTAACATGAGCCACATTAGCACTTTTCTTTGATTGATCACCTTGCTTTTTCCAGCATTCACTTGCATAATGCCCAAATTTATGGCAATAATAGCACTCAACATTGCTCTTGTTCAAGTTACTATTCTTCTTGCCTCCTCTAGAATTATTCTGAGAGTTTCTAGCTCCCACATTTGTGGTTTCTCGTTCTAATCTTTCTCCTCTAGCATTTTGTTGTTCGGAGTTTCCATGATCTCTGCCTATTGAGCCTCTTCTAGAGCTGTTTCTTCCTCTCCCCCTACCTCTTGCATTGGATTGAGCTCTGAAAGCTTACTCTTGACAAGAATTTGTTGATCTATTTATGCGATGCTCATGGGTTTAGAAAGAACCCATCAATTTATCAACAATCAATGTTCAGAGATCCTTTGCCTCTTCAATGACAATAACTAGAGTATCAAATTTTGAGGGAAGACTTCTCAAAATTTTCTCTACTATTCTTTTCTCCTCCATGTTTTCTCCATTGGTTCTCAACTAGTTTATTAAACCAGAGAGTCTTGAGCTGAAATCTAAAATGGCCTCATTTTCCTTCATGAGAAAAGTCTCAAATTCTCTTTGAAGCATTTGGAGCTTCACCACATGAACTTTTTCAGTCCCTTTAAAACTTGTGAGGAGAATATCCCAAGCTTCTTTGGAATAATCAGCTGCCACTATTCTGGGAAAGATTGCCTCTATCAAGGCAGTTTCAATAAAGCTTAAAGTTTTTGCATCTTTCCTCTTTGACTCCTTCAACAGAGTCTTTTGATTGTTTGTGAGGGCAGAAAATAGAGCTGGGTCAGTCACATCCACAAAGCCACTGACCACAATCATTTGCAACCATTGTGGTCTTTATCTTCTTTGCCCAAACATCATAATTTTGTCCATTAGAGGATGATGGCTGCTGCTATCTCTTTCCTAAATCTCTAGCCATGTCTCATGTGCAAGATAAACCATTACCCATAAAAAAAATGCCCAAACTCACAAGGATTGAGGGCCAATCAGCTCTGATACCATGTAAAGAATATATAATCACTCTATATTCTAGAAACACATAGGAAATGCTTTGTTTTATAAATGAATTAAATCAAGAAACCCCAAAACAGGGCAGAGCATAAACACAAAACAAAGATGGAGATATGCAAGCTTCTCTTGCTTTTATTAATATGGAAAACAACTTTTACAATAAACAAAATATACTTGCAGCTATCTGGGGATGCATACAAAATACTTTGAGCTTATCAAAGCTCTTACAAAATGTCTAGAGCAATCACTGCTCAACAAGATAATAAAATTACAACTGTTGTTGCAATAAACAAGTCTCTGATAAAACAGAGCACTTACAAAATAATCTATTTGCTGCTGCTGCAAAAATACAACTTCTTACAAGTTTATTCTATTGAAACAATAAAGAAATTCTTTCACTTATAAAGTAATTTCCGTCCAAAGAAAATATTAGAAGTCCAAAGAAGAAATCATATTTTCCCAAAATTTGATTTGAACTTATCTCAAAAAAGTCCACACAAAATATGATATTCTTTGAGCAATAAACCAGAGGAGATTTTCAACTTTTGGAAAGTCAAAGAAAGAGGCTCAAGCAATCAAATTTTATTCTGAAAATCCAACACTTACGGTGGTTTGAAGCTCCCATATTCAACACATGCGTGCATGAGAAACACCTCACATGTGTAGTAACACCTGTCAATATATGGCATGTCCACACCATCTTTGCATGGAGTTGTAAAATTTTTAAAACCTTGCTAGATTGTCAAATTTGTGATCATTTGGTACCATCTTATAAATGGTTGATAGTATAGCCTAGAAGGACATGCCTTCTCTCATGTTGGAAATTTGAAAACCTTTCCTGCCCTTCTGCAACCACAAGGAGTGACCAATAACATGGTTAGAATATTTTTTATTCAAAATATGGGTTAAAAATATGCAGCTTATCTTGCACGTATTGGAAAGAAAACTTTATGCAACAAACTCTAACAATATGATTGGCTGAACACGAAAGGATTAATCACTGCTTAATATTTTAGCCTTAGCAATATTTTCCTACCTTGGCAGGAACTAATAAGACACATATAACCTCTACACACAGGAATTGATAATAAAGTCCTCTTGTATGAGTCCCAAACTAAAAGTTTATTCTGCCATAATGAAGGAAGAGAAAATATTTGTCAACACTTCCACACGGTGAATATTTGTTCCCTCCAAACTTATTGAAATATATATCTCTCCTTCCAAAAGGGAAAAAAAACATCCTCTTTTGATGCTTGCAACCAAAAAAAATTGAATGAATTTTTATGCACAAAATATATTAAAGTCATATCAAATTCCTCCTTTGAAAAAAAGGCTAGAAAAGACTACGATGCCTCTGTGCATCTTGTCTCAAAAGATATTAAACATTACACTCTAAATCCTGCCCCTGAAGTACAATTCGTAGATGGATAATAATAACTTTATTTAACTCTCTTTTCACAAGAAAAACCAATATGATTATCCTTCTTGCTGAGTAAAATACAACTACAAGATACAACTACCAAGAATCCACTTATCGCCCACCTATGGAGTTATCTTTTACTCCCTCATGTGCCACAATAATGTTTTGTGGAAAATTGGGAACTAAATATTGTAATAAATAAATAAATATTTCCCACTACACAGGCCAAAGCATACAAAAATAATTTTCTACCTTCTCAGCTCAAAGGAATCATGAAATGTATCCACTGAGACGTAAGCTTGCTGAAATCAACCAAATTCATGGATTCTTACAATGCAAGTAATTCAAAGAAATTTTTATTTATCAATGTATAGCTATGATTAGCTAATGGTAATCGACTAGAAAAATAAACCACATCTATCCTCAAAACAATTCTCTCCTCCACATATAAATATAACTCTAAGTTCTTAAAGCTTGGAAATTAAACCACATGGGTAATTTAAGCCCATTAAATTTGAAATACAAAAGCTTGTACAAATATAAAGTCATCTTTACATATACATTCATTTATAATTCCACATATATATTTTTCTCGATATATATTTTATGTGTACATACATACGCATATGTATCTTTGCATGTATGTATGTATATAAGATTGGAAAAGAACAATGAACTAGACTTAGGTTCTATTCACTTGAAAGTTAGTGCTTGGTCTTAACAAATATTTATGACATAGATTGAATTGACACAACACCTGAAATGACACAAGGTATTGTAAAATAGTGAACTTGACCACATACCATAGGTGACATGAACCTATGTGACAATGTTGATGATAGAACGTAGGGTCATAACTTTCTTGTTCTCTTGATTTATAGTGATACTCTCCCTCTCTATCATAGAGAGTGAGGTTGATTATTCTTAATCTGATTTAGCAATCATAACAATAGTTAGCCCATTTCATGCAACATCATATACATTCAAAACAAAAACAATAATCATATATCATTAAGCATTAATGAAAAATATTGAAATCACATATTCATTTCAAAACATCTATCTAATGTAAATCCAATCTCACATGCATATTTACCACACATTAACATAAAAGCTACAAGTATTGGTAATATTATAAAATGAGCTATAACATATCTCCCTTAATAATAATCATCATTGCCAATAATATAAAGTATCAAAGCATTAAGAAAAACAATAATTTATCAACTATTAAAAATAGTAAAAAAATGGGTATGTACAGGACCAGGAGAGGCCAAAAACTAGAGATGTAAAAAAAATTGTTTTCTCCATTTTCCTAAGAATGCAAAAATTGATATTGACTTTTTTCTTGGTTTGGGTGTCAGTACATGCAACCATGGTAAAAGCCAAATCAGAATGAATGTCACTTAACAATGAATATTCAATGATATCATATATTCATTACTAATGGATATCTAATATGTATCCATCAATCTCAATTATCTGATACACATGAATATGTGTTATAATTTAAAAATAAATTAAAAATAATATATACTTAGTGTATCAATATATAGATATATAGACACACACACACACCCACACCCACACCCACACACACATTGTACCATCCTAAAAGGTAAGAACCCATAATTTGGTTCTTATTTTTGCCCCATTTTAGTATATATGGGTTCAAACATTGATTTCACACTATCCTAGCACTTATTGGACCCTTGAATAAATATTATAAGTCCTATATTGATTCAATTTCTTCAAAACTTGAGTTTAGCCCTTATTTCTAAGTGTGCTCTCCTATTTTTCCTCTAATAAAATAATTCATTCCATCACCGAACTCATATTGAGCTATACTCAAAAATATCACATCTACCCTAATTCTTAGCACCCTAATCAAATTTTGACTCATTCTCCAAGGTATATATTTCCATTAGCGACATGTCCCCAAGGATTGGGGCCCAAATTAGGCCCAGAGGTCTATGCCAAGTTTTTGATGAAAAAATTAGTCCTATGGTCGACCTACTTAATTTTTAACCCTTGAAATAATGGATTGAGTATATAAACCCATATCTCTCCTCATTTTAATAACTAGAGGCATTTCACTATAGATTTTTCAATCATTCATGATCAAGCAAGCAATAAAATTCAAGATCTCTTCTATAATTGAGCATCCAAGCCTTCAATCCTTGAAAGCATTCTTCTTCTTCATCATCATCCAACATTGTGGAAAACTACAACATCTATGATTTCCTTTTTGGTTTTTGTGGAGATCAATCTATTATATTAACATTTATGATTACATACAAATAAGCATTGCATCATCAAGGTATAAGGTGATTTACAATTCAGGTCTAAGTTCTATTTCATAAATTTCCTTATGTAATTTTCTTCCATTTTGAAGGTTGATTTCTAAATAGGGGTTTGTTTGAGGCAAAACACCTTTATCCAACCTTCTTCCCTATTTTTTGTGTGCAAGAATAGGTTACAGAGCTACCGAAACTTTTCTTGGTAGATTAGGAGTTGTCAGATGATCCCTAGAAAATTCAATCAAAACCACCTAGTACATGTTGCCATTACTATCATGTCCTAGGCGCATGCCACCATTGTCATCATGTCCTTAGTGTTATAATCCTAGATTTGGCAAGAATCTAGGTTATAGCCTCTAAGTCTTAGATCTATAGTTACAAGTCATTTCGGGAGTCTAACAATCAAGAATTCAGATTTGAAACCTCCATTCCCCTATTTCATTTCTAGGTGCATTCAAATTCTTCTTCATTCCCTTCTACGTCATTTTTATTAGTTGGATTAGATCAAATATATTCTTATTTAGTCTTTTGTATATCACCATCATCTATATCTCTTTCTCAATTTTAAGAAACAAAGGGAATAATAACCCTTCAAGCACATATACAACATTGACATCCCTCTTACCAAGTGTTGTTAAATCAGATTTGTCTTGGGGTGATTATTTATCCTAATGTGCCTTATGAATTGGGGAAAAAATCATTTTAGGTGACCGCTTTTTCCAATTACACACAAAGATATACATACATACATACATACACATGCATGCATGCATTCCCATACTTAATATATTAACATATTTATTTATATTAACATATTTATTTATTTTAATAAAAAATTTAATATGACCCATAAATCTTTTGGTCTTCACTATTATCAACTATTTAGTCTAGAGTGTCAGCTTGAAAAAATTTGTGGTTATCCCTAGAAAGTAGACTATTAATGACTAAATGAATCTTAGTTCATGCTATTCCAAACTATATGCTTTCAGTCCTCTCAATCCCTAAAATAAATTTGGAGTCATGGGGATCCTCCCTTACAAGGTTTTTATAGAGTGGCAACAAAGATAGGTCAAAGAAAATTCTAATTATTAAGTGTTTTTCTATTTCTTCTCCTAAGATGAGTGGGGTTGTTGGGATTCAAAATTTAGGCAAACGCAATATGACCCTAGGTGCTAAATTGGTCTTGAAAGCCTTCTACAATCCCTCCTCATTGTTGGCCAGAATCATTTGGGCTAAGTATTTGGATGCACGTAATCCTCATAGAATATTCGCAGTGGCTAATCCTCCTCAAGGGTCTCACATGTGGAATTTCCTAGTGCATTGTAGAGAACATTTTCTACCACATCTCTCATGGGTTGTTAATGATGGTCAAAATTCTTTGTTTTAGGAAGATTATTAGAATGTGAATCCCCCACTTGACTCCAACAATAAATTTCTAGATTCCAAAAGGATTATATAGGTAGCTTGGGGCCTGAGAGTCTGTGAGTACCTACATTTGGTTCAGAACTAGTATTATGACTATATCGATTTTTCTAGTTTAAATATTCCTTTGTAGCAATATCTTGCACTCTGAGACATTCTAAAAAATATAGTTATTCATTTCTCCCATACTTGTGATATTCTTGTATGGACTCCTTCAAGTCAGGTCAGTATTCAATAAAAGATGGTTGTGCTCTTTTAGACCCAAATATCCCTTGTGATCGGTCTCAAGCCTTCTCCTTTTATTGATGCTGGAGTATTACTAAAGGTAGGAGAATTTTCATGGTTGGTCCTATCTAGGTGAATCCTTACGAGTGATAGATTGACAAAAAAAATCTATTGTCCTATCTTTCCTCTATCATCTTTGAAAATTAGAATTGGAAACTTCTAATCATTTAAATTTGCATTTTTCCTTTTCCTAGAAAGTTTGGTCTAAGCTTTGTAGTAAATCGAACTAGTATGCTCCTTTTTTCATTATCATTGGTGGATGTCTTTTAGTCTTGGAAAAGGTTGTATATAAGAAATATTTATTTGAATTCATTTGGTTGGTTGGTTGGTCTAGTGGCACTAATTTGGGGTCTTTGATGCGAACATGGTAGAGGATGTTTAGAAATGAAGAGGCTTTAGTAGAGGAGGTTGCTAATACTATTGAGAAGTGAATCTCTGAGCCTGTTAATGCTTACACTACAAATTCTAAAACCTTGGACTCAATTTTCTCTTCTTGGGACTCTTACATTCCTTCCAATTGGAAAATCATTCCTCTTCCATTTAAAGTATCCCTACTTAATAATCAGACTAGGAGGGTGACTAGGAAGGATATTTGTTTAAAACCGGCCTCCTAGCTCTCATTTCATCAAACTAAGTTTTGATGGTGTAGTGAAAGGTAACCCAGGGTTGTCGGCTGTGGGACCTGCCATTCAAAATTTAGATAGCTTGGTTCTTAAGGCTAAAACTACTCACATGCCTGATGTATCTAATAATCTTGTAGAAGCATCAACTTTGGCTATAGGTCTCAAATTAGCTGTCAGTTTGGGAATCTTTGAGCTCATTATTGAGGGAGCTTCTATGATCATCTTCTCTTCTTTAAAGAAGCAGGATATTATTGAGGGGAGTTCTATGATTGTACTATTATGGCCATATTCTATTATAAAATAGTTTCTAGATTATCCTAGTTTGACTTATTAAATGATCTCACTGGTATATTTTCGTGTATGTATTATATTAGTGATTTCTCAATTGATAAGAGTGCCTCTTTTGCATTTCTATACTTAGGCCTTAGTACATCTCACTGCCAAGTACTTATTCACATATGTCCTTTTTTTTTATAGCTGCAATCAATCTTTCAAAGAGTTTTCAAATATATTTAACGATAAAAAATTTCTTATGGAACCTCATGTTCAACAATTTGAGATTGTGTGAGATAATTTTGAAGTGTGATATGAAGAGTGAAGGAAAAATAAGATGTAATTCTGATTAAAGACAGAATACAGAGACTACAATAGAATATCTAATCAGTGAGGATCAAGTACTTAATCGAGAACAGAGATTTGGATCAACAAGGACAATTTTTTATCAAAATAGGTCAATCCATTGTTACTCTCTAACAATTGTAATAGTGATAAAAATATCTTAAAAAAGTAGACTTAAGAGTCTTTTGTAAATCCTCTAACAAGGTGACATTTCTATATTGAAGTGTTTGAAGACCTCTCACAAGGCCACTCCTTATATGGTGATTAAATCCTCTAACCAGGTCACACCTAAAAGTGTGTTATTGTAACCTTTAACAGGGTTGGCTCCTAACAGGCCTCACTTCAGAAGAGTGAAAATAGTGACTAGTTGCTATTGGTGGCTTTTCCCATATTGTGTTTCCATGTTAAATCTTTTTGTTATCTGTGTACATTTCATTTTCTTTATGGTTTATGTTTATGCAATTAATTACTAAAGATAATCATAGTTAATATCTTAAGATTTTCTGTGTTAACCGAGTGACAGTTAAATATCTATGTTAACCGATCAATAGTGACTAATTTTTTTAAGACATCTAAGGGACTTGGATTTGTTTTTGTGGTAACTGATTCACCCCTCCCTTCTCATTTACTCAACTCATTTCCAAAAATTGGTATCAGAGCTACAAGTACTTACAGGGAAGGTTTAAAGGCCTAAGATAAAGATCAAAGATGTCTTACAAAAGGGATATCCCTAATCTCAACAAGGAAAACTTTGATGCATGACAAGATCTGATGAGGCTACATCTATCTACTATTGGACATACTAGTTTTCAATTATTGGATCACAAGTATGTGGAACCACTGAGACCTATGTCTGTAGATCAGATGGTGGAAATGAAGTATCATAACATAATGATGATTGATATAGCCTCTGCACTCATCTATTCCAAATTTGATGAAGTCAAGGACTACCCTACTACCTTTGATATGTGGAACAAACTACATGATATCTATGGAGGAGATGAAAATGTAAAGAGAGCATAAGAAGAGAGTCTTAGAGGTCAATTTTATATGATGAAAATGAAATAAGGAGAGGACATTACAAAATACAGTGAAAGAATCAAGAAAAGCGTCAGTGCCATCAGAGCTGCCGGTGGCGTAATTGAAGACACAACAGTGGTTAGCAAGGTATTTTGATCTTTACTTCCTACCTTTGCAATTAGAGTTTCAGCTATTCAAGAGATGAGATGCAGTAATGGTATAAATCTAGATGGATTGATTGGAATATTATCATATTTTGAGTTGGATAACTTTAATAATTATTCTCCTAATCCTAGCAATCTTGAGTTAGCATTCAAAGCTAAATTAAACCTTAGAAAGATGAAAGGAAAATAGATTGATAGTGATAGTGATGATGATTCTGATGATGAGGATCTGGAAATCATTGAAGCATTACTTGCAAGGAGAGATTCAAAAGGAAAAGGACAATACAAAAGAAGGATACCATCGACTTTATTTTCATGTGACGAGGTCAGTCACATTCCTGCTAAATACCCGAACAAGGAAGAAAAAGGTGAGAAAAAGTTCAACAAGTATCAAGGCAAGAAAGATTATAAAAGCTACAAAAGCTACAAGGATAAAGGTAAGAAATATTGTTATATTGCTAAAGATTCTGATAGTGATGAAGATGAAGATGAAATTGTTTACATTTCTATTAAGGATGAGTTAGGTAGTGAAGACAATGAAAAGACAACACTATATTCTCATATTAGCAAGAATGGCACCTGCATAATTGATAGTGGTTATTCTGACCACATGACTGGTGATAAAACAAAATTTGAACATCTTGAACACTATGATGGTGGGAGTGTTAGTTTTGGTAATGATGAACCCTTCTATGTAAAAGGTAAAGGTTGTATTTCTCTTACTAAAGGAATCAAATGTGATAATTCTTATTGGGTTGAAGGACTAAGGCGTAATCTACTAAGTGTGGCACAACTGAATAACATTGGTTTCAAGGTAGAATTCATGAATGGTAAGGCCAAGGTCTTGGATGGTAGAGGAAACCTAGTTGGAACTGGCAGGCAAACAAAAGGTAATATATTTTATCTTGATCTCAATGAAAGTTCATGTTTTATTGCACAAGTAGAAGAAATATGGTTATGGCATAAAAGGTTGTGCCATGTAAACTTTGAAAACCTGATCAAAATAAGTAAGAAAAAAAGAGTAAGAGGTATTCCTGTTCTAAAGAAACTTGAACTAGCAATATGCAAACAATGTCAAATTGGGAAAATGGGCAAAACTAGCTTCAAGAGAAAGAACTACAATATAGAATAAGTCTTGGAATTGGTGCATACTGACCTATGTGGACCAATTGGAACAAAAAGTTACATAGGTGAGAAGTAATTCATTCTATTTGTTGATGATCATTCCAAAATGATGATTGTTATATTTCTCAAAGAAAATCAGAATCCTTTCAGAAGTTCAAATGGTAGCTAGCTAGAGTTGAAAAAGAAATAGGAAAGAAACTTAAATGCTTAAGATCTGGTGAGGGGGAGAATTCATTTCTAATGAATTCAATGAGTTCTACAATGAAAGAGGAATCAAAAGATAGGTATCTACCCTAGGTACACCATAATAGAATGGTATAGTAGAAAGAAGGAACAAATCCATTATTGATTGTGCAAGAACCTTGATGATTGAGAAGGATGTTGCTACCAAATATTGGAAGGAAGCCATTAGCACTACAATTCACACCTTGAACTAAGTTCAAATGAAGAAAGGTACTGAGAAGACACCTTCTGAATTATGGTATGGCTATAAACCTAATGTTCATTATTTCAAATTATTTGGAAGTAGATGCTACATCTTGAAGGAATCAAGAAATGGAAAATTTGATGTAAAAAGTGATGAAGGTATATTCCTAGGCTACTCTAGAAAAATAAAAGCATATAAATGTTTAAATCTTAATACTCATAAATTCATAGAAAGTGTGCATGTAAAGGTTGATGATTTTGCAGAGAAAAGTGAAGAACAGAGTAGTAAAGAGCCTGAAGACTACAAAAAAATTGTGTATTATGAACTTGATACTATACCTAAGACCATAGGAAATGGTGCTTGGATAGCAAGCATGTCAACCATTGAATTCATCGGCACAAACCTTGTTGCAACCTGTGCAACCAGTGATGCTAACTGAAGAAACTGAGTCACAAACAAAGGGAATTGAGTCATAGACAGAGGCACCCAAGTTATAGATAGAGGTACCCAAGTCACAGATAGATACACCTGAGTCTCAGACAGTGGAACCCAAGTGTCAGATAGAAGAACAAGACAAAATATTTGAGCATGGTGAATATAGTGGAACAAGCCTAGAATCAAGGAGGAAGGATCTTGTACTTTCTAAACATGTTAGAAGGCATCATGCACCTAAACAAATAATTGGAGATAAGACAGAATGTGTAATGACAAGGAGAAAGATAAAAGGTGCATGTTTACTTAGTGAAATTGAACCTAGAATTGTTAAAGATGCATTGAATGATGAGAACTGGATTGAAGAAATGAATGAAGAGATTGAGAAAATAGAAAAGAACAAAACCTGGACTCTTATACCTAGACCAAAAGACAACAATGTGATTGGTACCACATGGGTTTTTCAGAAACAAGATGAAAGAGAAAGGTGAAGTTTCCAAAAACAAAGCCAGACTAGTATGTAAAGGATATGCTCAAGAAGATAATATTGACTATGGAGAAAATTTTTCTCCTGTTGCAAGACTTGAAGGAGTCAGAACTCTTCTGGCATATGCTACACATAAAGGATTCAAGGTATATCAAATGAATGTAAAATATGCATTCTTGAATGGAATTCTTGAAGAGGAAGTCTACATTGAGCAACCTAAAGGTTTTGTAGAACCTAACAAAAGGAATATGGTTTGCAAACTACACAAAGCATTGCATGGACTGAAGCAAGCTCTGAGAGCCTAGTATGAAAGACTACATGGTTACTTAATAAGTATTGGACTTTAGAGAACTAATGACAATAGTAGCTTGTACATTAAAGAAGAACCTCAGAACAAGATACTATTAGAAAAAATATGTGTTGATGATATATTGTTCACTGGATATGATGACTTATAAAGAGCATTCTCAAAAGCTGAGTAAGGAATTTGATATGTCTATGTTTGGTGAAATCAAATTTTTTGTTAGCTTACAAGTTTTTCAGATGAAGGATGGTATCTACATTACTCAGTCTAAATACATAAAAGAGATACTAAAGAAATTTGGGATGAAAGACTCTAGACCAATTGGAACACCTATTCCTACTGGACATAAGCTATTTAAGGATGATGATTCAGTGGAGGTATATCAGACTACATATAGATACATTATTGGAAAAATTCAATATGTTGTTCACACTAGACCTAATATTGCATTAGCAGTCGCTATTGTTGCAAGATTTTTAGCTAATCCTAGAGAGAATCATTTGATGACTATCAAAAGGATTCTGAGATATCTTAAGGGTACTAAATATTATGGATTATGATATAAGAAAGGAGGAAACTTTGATTTGAATACTTTTACTGATGTTGATTAGGCAAGAAGTGTTGATGATAGAAAGAGCACAAGTGTTGGAGCACTATTTCTTGGAAAGAGGTTAGTCTCTTGGACAAGCAAGAAACAAAACTACATTTCTCAATCTACAGTAGAAGAAGAATATGTTGTTGCAGTAGTGAATTGTTCAAACATCATATGGTTCAAACAATTGTTGTTAGGTATGAAGGTGGATATCACAGAACCTATCATTATCTACTGTGACAACACCATTGATATTAACATTTCAAAGAACCCTTTGATGCATACCAAGACCAAACATATTGTAATAAAATATCATTTCTTGAGGGAATTGGTTCAGAACAAAGAAGTAAGATTGGAATATGTGAATACCAAAGGAAAAATTGCAGACATATTCACAAAACTACTACCTAAGGATGCATTTTTGTATCTTAGAGGAAAGCTAGGGGTAATTCCCCTAACTGAAGCTCACTAAAACATAGTTTAGTGATGCATTAACTGAGATACAAAATAGACCTAACATATTGATCCAGATATTTAGAGCTTATTGCATATGAATGAGTACAGATAGGTACATTAAAATTTCATTAGATACATCAGTTAGTGTCTTTGGCATATGTTGTCAAAGAGGGAGAGATTTCTCTATGTCATAAGAATTCATGATGGAAGGAGATATTACCATTTGATTAGTGAAAAAGGGTGAGATTACTGATGGAGAGATTGTTGAAAGAGGGAGAACTTTATCAGAGACAAAGATTAATGTAAGAGGGAGAAATTTGTATTTTAGTGTTTGAGGAAGATTTGGATGAGAATTAGAATGAAGCTAAAGACATTAATAAAATTAGATTAGAATGAAGCTAAGGACATTAACAATATTTCATTATTATGTTTGCTTCTCTATAATTCTTTGTATTATGACATGTTGTGTTTCCATCAATGCCAAAGAGGGAGATTGTTGATGACAATTATTCAATTGTGTATTGTCATTGATGTTTACACAAGTATAGTGATGTTTACACAAATGTCTAATCCTATCTGAGCACAACCAGTGTTTTCCAAGATCTCTTGGGAAATGAAGATGACCAAAGTGTTTTTTTATTTCTAATCAAGTTCACTCAGGCATTACAGTGTTGGTCGGGCTTTGAAGGATTTTAATATTGACTGAGAAGAACAGTTAGTGTTAGTCAACTAACAATAGATTATATTTTATGGATAATTAATTATATGAAAGTGAAAAACATAAGTTTTATTATTTATTTGTAAGGATATTGAGGCCGACTTGACAAGGCTTAACATATATATGTAAGGTAAAGTTTGGATTGATAAGTGATTGAGATTTTGTGAGATAATTTTGAAGTGTGATATGAACAGTGAAGGAAAAATCAGATGTGATTCTGATTAAAGAAAAAATATAGAGGACTACAATAGAATATCTGATCAGTGAGGATCAAGTACTTAATCCAGAACAAAGATCTGAATCAGCAAGGATAGTTGCTAATCAAAATAGGTCAATCCATTGTTACTCTCTAACTATTGTAACAGTAATAAAAATCTCTTAACAGATTAGACTTAACAGTCTTTTGTAAATCCTCTAACAAGGTAAAAATTATATATTGAAGTGTTTGAAGACCTCTCACAAGGACACTCCTTACAGGGTGAATAAATCCTCTAACAAGGTCATGCCTAACAGTGTGTTATTGTAACCTTTAACAGGGTTGGCTCTGTAACCACCTGAATTCAGTCTGTCGCAACTGTGGACCCTATTTGCCCTAAGTGTGATCATACCCTCAATTTATGTCCAAACAACCCTGTTACTGCTTGGCATAATTCTTTGAATCAATTTAATGTCCTAGGTGATTTTTATCACTGATTTATATTAACTATTATAGCCATACAATTCAAATCAATTTCGACCAA
>MU225706.1:1929981-1946370 GCA_018584345.1 Thuja plicata
ATGCTTAGCAACTCCACCCACTTGAGAAAGTCCACTTTCTCAAGCTTGACCTCCTTAAGGTCCACTTCCTCAAGCCATCTTCTTACACCCCCACATGCCTTATTAATGCCTTCATTAATATGAAGATATTAAGCCCATGTCTCTCCCATGCCTTATTAATGCCTTAGGCATTAATAGCTCAACCATGTTCATTTATTGGGCCTCCTAATTCATAAATGAACCTTGTCCCCCCTCTCTCTCCCATTCTTCTATAAATAGAAGCCTATTTTGAGAGCAAATAAGCCTTCATCTTAGATCAAAATTGCATTGTTATGCTGCCATTTTCATCATAGAATTACATTACATCTTGTTACATGCTAGTTTACCATTGTTCTTTCATCATTTAGAGTTAGTTTGCATGCTTTTACCATCATTTAGCTTATTTTCAATTAAAATCCTTCATGCTAGGATAGTATTGGTCACTGATTTGGAGCATATTTTGAGGGCTGATATGCAACTAATCACACTCTTTCTAGTTAGAAGGCAATAGGTCGGTTTTAGTGGGTTTCCTATGTTTTTCATGTTTTCACTAACCCCATGATGCTAATATAATGATCTATTGAGTGTTTGTGTCTATTCCGACAGGTACCCATTTACACACGAACAGGCTCCTAACATGGCTCACTTCAAAAGAGTGAAAAACAGTGACTAGTTGCTATTAGTTGTTTTTCCCATATTGGGTTTCCATGTTAAATTGTGGTGTTATCTATGTGCATTTCATTTGCTTTGTAGTTTATGTTTCTGCAATTAATTACTAAAGATAATCATAGTTAATATCATAAGATTTGCTATGTTAACCAAGTGACAGTGAAATATCTATGTTAACCGAGAAACATTGACTAATTTTTTTAAGACATCTAAGGGAATTGGATTTGTTTTTGTGGTAACTGATTCACCCCTCCCCTCTCAGTTACTCAACTCATTTCCAACAAAGGAGTAGATCCATACATCAAGTCCAGAGAATTATATAGCTCTGAGATCCACTGGACTCATGCATATCTGCATCATTTAATTACCACTGGGAGGGGCCACCACCCCAAGCATGCCTTTGAGATATTCAAAAGAATATTTTGGAGAAGGTTTAGTAAATATATATGTTATCTGTTCCTTTGTACTAATATACTCCAATTTAATCTCTTTATCTGCTACCTTCTCTCTCAAGAAATGATACTTAATAGAAATATGTTTAGAATTTGAATGTATTATAGGATTCTTTGACATATTCAATGTACTAGTGTTATCACAATGGATAAACATTGGTTCTTTAAAAATTATTCCAATGTCCTTTAGCATTTTTTTCATCCAAACAACTTGTGTACAGTTTATTGCAGCAACAACATACTCTAACTCAGCAGTAGATTGAGCAATATATTTCTGCTTCTTTCTCAACCAAGAAACCGATCTTTTTCCAAGGAAAAATGCACCACCACTTGTACTCTTCCTATCATCCACATTACCTTCCCAATCAACATCAGTATAAGCCTGAAAAGTAAAATCTTCTAATTTTTTATACCACAATCCATATTCTATTGTCCCTTTCAAATATCTTAAAATTATTTTTATAGCAGAAAAATGTGTCTCTTTAGGATCTGCCTAATATCTAGCCACAATTTGAACTGCATTGGTAATATCTGGTCTAGTGTGAGTTAGATATTGTAGACCTCCAATCATTGATTTGTACTTAGTCTGTGCAACAATTTGAGTCTCATCATTATTACTCAGCTTGTTTCTAGTCACCATAGGTGTCCCAATAGGTTTACAATCTTTCTTTCCAAAAAATTTCAACATTTCCTTATGATAATTGGTCTGAGATATAAAAATTCCATTCTTACTCTGATTAATTTGCAAACCAAGAAAACATTTCATCTCACCGATCATTGACATCTCGAATTCATTTTCTATTTCTTTAACAAACTTCTTACTCATCTTATCATTCCCTCCAAAAATGATATCATCAACAAAAACTTATATAATCAAGATTCCATCTTCATCAGTTCTAAAATATAAATTACTATCTGCATTACCTTTTTTGAAACCAAGATAAAGTAGATATTTGTCTAGTCTTGCATACCATACTCTTGGTGCCTATTTCAGTCCATACAGTGCCGTCTTCAATATGCAAACCATATTTTCATCATCTGTCAAAGGAAAACCATCAAGTTTCTCAATGTAAACTTCTTCCTCTAGATCACTATTCAAGAATGTTGACTTCACATCCATCTAATAAACCTTAAATTCTTTATGTGCAACATAAGAAAGAAATAATCTCTCAGCTTCCAATCTAGAAACAGGAGCAAATGTTTCTCCATAGTCTATGCCTTCTTGTTGTGAGTAGCCTTTACATACCAATATTGCCTTGTTTCTTACCACTATTCCTTCACCATCCATCTTATTTCTGAAAACCCATTTAGTACCAATCAAATTTTTTCTCTTACATCATGGAACCAATTCCAAGTATTGTTTTTCTTTATCTGTTCAAGTTCTTCTTCCATAGCTTTAGTCCAAGATTCATCTCTACATGTTTCATCAGTAGTCTTTGGTTCAACTTGAGAAATTAAATAGATCTCATCCCTAGCTCTAGATCCACTCATCATACCTTTACTTGCATCACCAATAATTTGATCTTTAGGATGGTTCTTCTTAGCATACCTTGGTGTCTTCAATGTTTCAGCAGCTTGAGTCTGTTCATCTTCAATTTCATTGTCAATCATCAAAGATTATTTAGGTTCATCAGTAACCTCTTTCACTTCTATAATCTGACCACAATCATACATTCTTTCCTAAATCTAAAAATTTTCATCTATCTTCACATGGCACTTTCAATTAACTTTCTCAATCTCAGATTGAAACATTTATATGATTTACTCTGAGTGGAATAACCAAGAAAGATTCCTTCATCACTTCTAGAATCAAACTTTCCTATTTCATCATCTCTCTTGATATAAAATTTACTACCAAATATTCTGAAATATTTTACAGTAGGTGTATGATCAAACCATAATTCATAAGGAGTCTTACTTTTACCTTCTCTAATCTAAATTTTTTTTAGTGTGTATATAACAGTCCCAACTGCTTCTTTCTAGTGAACATGTGACACATTTCTTTCCAGTACCATAGTCCTTGAAACATCTAATATAGTTTTGTTTCTTCGATTTTGTATCCCATTCTGTTGTGGAGTTCTAGGGGCTGATGTCTATCTATATATTCCATGTTCTTCATAGTATGTATTAAATAGCTCTGATGTAAACTCTCCTCCTCTGTCTAGTCTTAAACACTTTATCTTCAAACTAGATTCATTCTCAACTTTTGTTTTAAATAACTTGAACTTGTCAAATGCTTCATATTTCTCTCTTAAGTATGTCACCCACATCATTCTAGAAAAGTCATCAAGAAATAGTATAAAGTACCTTTAATTATAGTATGATCTTGTTCTTGTAGGACCAAATAGATCTATATGCACCAGATCCAACTTCCCTATTGCTGAATAAGATTTTCTTTTGAAAGTGCTTCTAGTATGCTTCCCCATAATACACTCTCTACACATAGTGTTAGATGGATTCACAATTTTTTGTAGATCTCTTACTAATTTTTTCATACTTTCCTTCACAATGTTATTAAAATTAACATGACAAAATATTATGTGCTATAACCAACTGTCATCAACCTTTGCAATAAAACAAGAAGCTTCAGATGTGTTCAATTCAAATACATTACCTCTAGATTTAGTACCAGATGTGATAAAGTATCCTACTTTACTTCTGATTGAGCATTTCCCATCAATGAATTTCAGTTGATAACCCTTGTCTACAAACTATCCAACACTCAATAGATTATGCTTAAGTCCATCAACAAGTAATACATCAAAGCTTATTGAGAGCTTATTTAAATAGGTGGTATTAGAGCAAGTTGGTGCTCTAAATCAAATCTAAAGTAAGCATGGTGGATGCGGACAGCCAATATGAAATAGAAATCAGTCAAGTTCTGAAAATGAAAAAAAATGCTAAGGCAACATTGAACTCCAAGGATCTGAAACACAAAGATTGGCTACTAGACCACGAGAATAGAATTAAAGCATTGGAGAATGTTGATCTTGAAGAGCGACTTGAGGAAAAGTGGATCGAGGACTTGGCCAAAGTATCCGAGAAGGTGGATGAGTTGAAGGAGGAATTGCGATTTCTTAAAGATGGCCAAGCGATCTACCAGGCCTTGCTGCAAGGTGGAGGGAAAGAAAAGGCATCTTGAATTGGCTCTTATCACGGTGAGCACAATGACAAAGCCCTTGATAACTTCTTTTGGGATGTTGAGGAATATCTATCATGTGCGCTGAAGCTTGGAGATGAAGTGTTGTTGAAGGAAATAGAAACTCACCTCACTGGGAGTGCTAAATTTTGGTGGCGCACTCATCTGGTGGACGAGCATGTGGGAAAGCCAGTCAAGCTGATCAAATGCTAGGTGGATCTGAAAGGTGCATTGGATGACCAGTTTAGACCTGGCAATTCAGATTGGATCATCCAATCCAGATTCGATCAACTGCGGCATACCAACACCATCCATGAATATGTCAAAGCATTCTAGGTATTGGATCTTGAATGCCATAAACTTAGTAATTTTGAAAAGTTGTTTTTTTTTACCAAAGGCTTGCAACCTTTGGCCAAGGATGAGCTATTGAGGCAAAAGGAGCAAACACTTGCCGAAGCAATTTCACTTGCAGACAACTTGCTCGATTACAAGGGCGACACTGTAAAGGGATTTGGAGGGGCTCAGTCTAACAACTCAAGGAAGAGGTTCTATCACGATGATAAGAATAATGGACCACCTTGTAATCAGTGAAGTGAACCAAAGAGCAACAAAGGAAACAAGGTGACTGGAAAAGACTCAAAGAAGAAGGATCATACTCAAAAGAAAAAGAGGAAAGATTCTGAGTCAGGCTATTTCATCTATGGCAAGGATGACCACTGGGCAAGGAATTGTCTAGATAGGAGCAGAGTGAATGCTCTACTTGTGGAAGACAAGTTTATGCCATCAATGAGCACAATTCGATTGCTCAACTCACTGATAGGATGTAGCACACCGCAGAATCTGCATGAGCTCTGCTATGTGGAAACCTTCTTTGGAGGAAAGAAGATTGTTGCAATAGTGGATTTGGGGGCTACGCACAATTAAATCTCAGCTGAGAGAGCTAGAAAATTGGGGCTCAGGATTGAAGACACAGCAACCAGTTTCAAGGCTATGACTTCACCTGCACAGAAGGTGATTGGAGAGATCAAGAACAAGGTAGTTCGAGTTGGTCCCTGGCAAGGATCTATCGATATGGTGGAAATTGACATGGATGAATTCAACTTCATCCTGGGCCAAGAATTCTTAAGGAAGGCTTCTGCAGTAGTGGACTCGCACATGGGCTATGTACTTGTGCTAGATCTAGCAAGACCTTGCTTAATTTCGACAGTGAGGAATGGCGAGATGGGGAAAGCATTGGGTGCACTCAGTGCAAAATAGATCTGCAAAAGTGATCAAGGTGAGTTGTATCTTACAACTTTTCTTGGAGGATGGGACAAAGGAAAATATTTTGCAATCTCCAACACCTCAGCCATCCAAGAAGTGCTGCAAGAATATGCAAGTCTCATGCCCGAGAAGCTTCCAACAGTTCTGCCGCCAAGGAGACATATAGATCATCGGATTAAACTAGAGGTGGGAGCAAGGCCACCATCCAAAGATCCATACCACTTATCAGGTCCAAAAATGGCCAAGCTAAAGAAACAATTGGGTGAGCTCATGGAGGTGGGCTACTTGTGTCTGTCCAGATCACCGTATGCAGTGCCTGTACTATTTCAAAAGAAGAAAGAGGGAACACAGGCTTTGTGTTGACTATTGAGCTTTGAATAAGCTCTCAATCAAGAATAAGTATCCACTTCCCCTCATAGTGGCTGGCTTCAACCGGTTGGCAGATGCAAGAGTGTTCAGCAAGCTAGACTTAAGGCAAAGTTACTACCAAATTCAAATTGCACCGAGTGATGAAGAAAAGACTACGATAACGACCAGGTACGGGAGTTATGAATTTTTGGTAATGCCTTTCGGCCTCACAAATGCACCTGCAACCTTTAGTACGCTCATTAATGATGTTTTTAGGACATTGTTAGACAAATGTGTTGTAGTATAATTGGACAATATGCTAGTGTACAACAGGGATATGAAAGAACATAAGGAACACTTAAGGCAAGTGTCCAAGTTGCTCAAGCAGAATGAGTTGTTCATGAAGAAGGAATAGTGTGCATTTGCACAAGATGAAGTGCCATTCTTGGGTCACTTTGTGGGTCATGGACAGATAAGCCCAGATCTAGAAAAGCTTAGTACAATTCAGGACTGGGAGCCACTCTGCAATGTGCATGAAGTTAGGCAATTCCTTAGCTTGGTTAATTACTTTCAGTAGTTTATTGATGGCTATCCCAGGATCACAAGTCCCCTTCTAGACCTATTGAAGGAAGACAGAGGATGGAAATGGGAAGTCGATCAGCAAATAGCTTTTGAGACATTGAAAGAGTAGTTGATGGTACTGCAGAATCATGACAATACTGATGGAGTATCTCTTGGCCAAAGTGATGATGAAGTTTTTGGAGAAGAATGAACTATTTGTTTTCAGTTCAAAAGGCGGAGGGGTAGTTTTTCTCACCTTTGCATTGACTTTAGGATCAAGCCACCCAGATCATATGCGGAAGACATGTTTTTAGAAGATGAAATCCTTTTGAGGTGGGAATAGCACAGAAACATCTCACTTCGTGATTTGATGATACTTGGATGCAGTCCACCTGATCATTCTATCAATTGTACCAAGACTATGGAGCTATTGGAAGAATTTTTAGAAGTGTTGGATCATTGGAACTGGACCAGTCTAACAATCACTGAACCATGGGAAGATAAGTTGGCTAAGCTGGCCGAGTTTCTTTCTCATAAGTTCTTATGCGGTACTAGGAACTCATTCCTAGATTTGAAGGCACCAAATGGAGATGTATGTTTGGATGATGTGAATATCATAGCAGCCTGAGTAGTGGATCAGATCTAAGATGAAGACGGAGGTAGAAACAATGTTTCCCTAGATCAACATGCAGGATCAGACTTGAAGGCACTATCTTATGGAAATGACTATGAGGCGTTCATAGATTGTATCAAATTTCATGATGGGTTACATAGAAATGACTTCCTGAGCAATTGGAAGTGTCATCATGAGTTACTTAGGTTCCTCGGCAGGAGGGATCCAACCCAGTCTGAGTAGTTGCAATCAAAAGCCTTCTCATTTGCATTATGGCCGAATGCAGACATGTTGAGGGAAATGCCACAATTTGGGTGGGGGAGGATGTCATGGGGCTAGATTGCAAGCTGTGTTGGATAGCTCACTTTCTTTTTTATTATCTTGCTAGGTGACTTAGTGTGGAATTTTCTTGCTTTTTTGGATTCATCACAATAGAAATTTATTCTTGCAAACTTTTATGTCAAGGCGGCATAGCTTGGGTCTACATTAGTTGACTTAGATCTACATCGGGTTTTGATCTTAGCCATTTGGCTCATCAGCTCTTGGGGTTTGCATCTGAGGATGTAGACTACTGACTTGGGCTTGGAGCATTATTTCTACATTGGGCATTGGGTAGGCCGACTTCCCTGAGTGATTCCTTAATGTCTCTCCATTGATTGCAGAAGACTTATTTAATTTGGGTCTCAGTGTTGACTTGTTGGATTCAACAAGGCATATTGGAGGTTTGGATCCGGAGAAGAATTATCCCAATCGTTGATGCATATCTCAAGGATGCCAACTATGCTCTTTCACCAATGTAATGTTGCCTTTATAAGGCATGCTCATTGTGCTCATTTCAACAAGGAGTGAAAGCGGACAGTGAGCGAAGAGCAGAGGAGAAGAGCAGTAGATGTGAATTTCCAAGGAGCAGTAGAAGGTGTGTGACTTGGTGAGGTGACTATTGTAGCATTGCACTTGGAACAGAAGTATTATGCTTCTTGTTGCTGAGGCATTGCAACTTTGTATTTTGTATGAGCTGGGCTCAAACTGTATTCTTAACTTGGAGGTGATCTGTATTTTTCAATGCATGATCCTAACCTTGTCATTTCGCAGTGATAAGGAATTCTAGGCGCATTCGCCGCACCATCACTTTGTTTCATGTTACTTGCTTATGCTTGCTTTACTTTATGTTTGGGAGCCACAGATTTGATAAGTCTTCCATTGTGCATTTAGTGGTGTGGCGTAGTCTGGAATCCCCACTGTGAGCTAATTGCTCACATAGATAGCTTAGATTGCCAGTGCCGAGGGTCTTTACTCACAAAGGTCGCTACAGGCATAAGAGAGTGCAAACCAAAGAAATAGATCCATAAGAGGGTCTTTACTCCCAAAGGTCCCTATAGGCATAAGAGAGTGTGAACCATAATTGTCAGTGTTAGTCTTTCCATCCAAAGAAATAGATCCAACTCCAATAATAATCTTAGGAGTATTGTCACAAAATCTAACAACACCACCATCATGTCTTTTCAAACTCACAAATTTGTTTTTTATTGCTAGTCACATGATGTGAACAACCACTATTTATAACCCATTCATATTTCTTTTCAACTTGGGATACTAATGCTTTTTCTTCATGTATAGGTTCATCATCCTTAATAGCAATAAATCCAATTTCATCATAGTCACCACCATCATCATTAGATATACCCTCGCTATCATAATAACATTCCTTGTCTTTTGAATACTTAGACTTGAAAAACTTAGGTTTGTGCTTTGGAACTCTTGTAGGGCATCTAGATGCAAAATAACCAATCTTGTTACATGAAAAACATTTCAAAGGTAATTTGCCTTCAAACTTTCCCTTACCTCTCTTCTCTCTTCTAGCAATCAGTGCCACAACTTCATCTAGCTTTCTTTCTTCTTCATGTATTTTTTCCCATTCATCTGCATAGGCTCCAAGTTATTCTCTTAGATCATTACTCTTGGTGCTTGCATTTCAAGATAAGGTCTTTTTGTTCTTGTGCATGGTTTCCTTGAATTTTGACTCAACTTTGATCATCTCTAAGTTTTTTTTGATCATTTAGTGTCCACACTTAGTCATTTATTCAGACATTTTTGGTTGGCTACCACTACGGCCGAGCTAAAATAGTAGATGTTGAGCCACCCGGAAATTCATTGCTAAGCAGAAGAGATCATAGATGCTGAGCTATCTAGAAATTCCATGCCGAGCGCTAGAGACTTCAGTGTTAAGAAATACAGTTTTGACATACATGTCAGATATGACACAAACTTTAAGGTAATATGTTTGGGCTGACATATGTGAAGCATTTAATATTCTCTACAGAGTTGATTACGCATTTAATTGTTTTATCCTATGCATCGCATGTAGCCAATCAAAAAGTTGGAATGCCTAGGAGGCATAAGTTTTATTTTTGATCATTGATCTAGATCTATTCGCCAGATTCAAAGAGTATAATAATATTTCTTCTTACCCTAATTATATGAGTGATTGGAGAGAATAGAGAGAAGGTGCATACATACATGAGAGATGTGTGAAGGGTTGTTTTGTTAAGAAGCATAGATCTAGAAAAGTAGAAGAGAAGTGAGTACCAAAGTAAGGACATATCAGATTATAAGATCAGAAAAGGCAATATAAAGAGGAGATCAATTATCAACATCAAAGTGCATATCAAAGGATCATATCTTGAGACATTCTAACAAGTGTATTAGGTGAAATCCCTTAACAAAGTGGTTCTAGCAAACCTTTCTAAATCTCTTAGCAGAGTGCTTACTTTACTGTAAGTCAAAATCCTTTGACAAGGTAGATTGTAATGATCTAAAGCTCTTAACCGGGTAGACCTTTAACTAGGTAGATTGCATATTGTAATCAAACTTTTGTAGCCTTAACAGGCACAATTTATTGCTACAGTAGTGAAGAATTTTTGGGTGTCATCCCCACCCCATTTTTACCTATTTGGGTTTCTTGGTTACCAAATATTGTGTATTGTGTTATTCATTTACTATCATGTATGCTATTAGATGTTAGATTGATTACATATTTATATGTTTGTGGATCAGTTTGTTTTAAAGTGATTAAAGTTCAAGATCTGATTCACCCCCCCTCTTAGTATCTTGCTTTCCCAATATTATATTTCCAACAATTGGTATCAGAGATTCATTCTCCTACAAAAGGTTTTAATTAGCTTGAGAGTACAGATCTAGAGATGGAGATTTAAATATTGGATAAAGTCATTGAGAATCAAAATATTGAAATTCAGCTAGCTTTATATCAGCTTGAGACAGCTAGAAAGGAATTGAGTAAGTCATTGAAATCTAGGAAAGATTTGGCCAAACAAATGAATGATACTCATTATCAGGAAGAAGACACTGCAAATCTATTGTAGAATGGAGATTCTACTGAGAGCGATGCAGCAATTGTAGATCTGCTAGAAAAGAACAATCGACTCTGTGAATAAGTCAGGAACCTGAAAAGAGAACAAGAAATGCAGATAGTAAGACTATGTGAAGTAGTGGAACAAAAGAAGAAAGTTGAAGATGACAAAGCTATGACTGAAAAAGATAAAAGAATGATAACTGAAAGACTTGATGAAAGGACACATGATGTGCAAATGATGACAAACAATCAGGTTGACATGGAAAATCAACTTCTACTTGCAAATCAGGAGATAAGTAGGAAAGACATGGAAATTGTGAATCTGAGATCTGAGAATAGTCAATTGAAAGATGATTTGAGATCTGAGAAAGAACTAAATGAAAGGTTGAATAAACCTAATGAAGCTTTGACTCATTTTGAGAATCTAATGGAAGCATCAAGGAGACCAAAAGATTCTTTTGGATTAGGTCACACTGAACAAAAAACATCTACTGAGAAAGGAGAATCATCAAAGACTGGTGAAAAGAGGAATGCAAAGCCAAAGAGAAACAAACCTGTATGCCACCATTGTGGAAAACTAGGACACAATGCAAACATTTGCCGAAGCAATAATGGTAAGTCCATTCCTAAACCTAAGTTCAATGGTTATTGCTTTAACTGTAATAAATTTGGACATAAAGCACATGAATGTTGGGCTAAGGAAAATGATGCACCTCCCACAACAAGAATCAATGGATATTGTTACAATTGTCAAAAATTTGGACATAAGGCATAAGATTGCAGATCTAATGCTAGACATCAATGGACATCAAAGACACAAGAAAAAGAACCAAGAAAAGGCAACACTTACAATTGGGATTATAACATAAAGAAAAGTTGTCATTACTGTGAAGAGTATGGACATACACATGAAGAATGTCTGAAGACACATTTTAGAGGAAGATCTAAGAGTTGGATGAATGGAAGCCTAGTTTGTTTTAGTTGTTTGAAAATTGGTCATACTAAGAGAGAGTGCAAGACAAGAGTACCTTCTCCTACTGTTGAGGAAATTACTGTTAGAATGAATTTAGAATAACTAAGAGGGGAGGGGTGAATCAGTTATCCTCAGGTCTAGATGTAGCAAATAAAAACTTTCTATACTTCAGATCTACTTGGCAATAGTAGCATAAATCAACAACTTTAATCATGCAGTTTACTGTCAATTGAAATTAGCTTGTAGTATCATAACAGTAAAGAAAACCATAAGCATTCACACAAGTTGACACAAGTATTTAATGTGGAAACCCAATATGGGAAAAACCACCAGTAACATGCTACCAAGTATTCACTCTTCTGAAGTGATGCCCTGTGAGGAGCCAACCCTGTTAAAGGTTACAATAACACACTGCTAGGTGTGACCTAGTTAAAGGATTTAATAACCTTGTCAGGAGTGGCCTTGTTAGAGGACATAGAACATTCCAATCTGAATGTCACCTTGTTAGAGGATTTATACAAATCACTGTCAAGTCAACCTTGTTAAAGGATTTAACTGATACAATGGTAAGAAAGTAATCAATAGTTTTGATCTGGTACATACAACTTACTTTGAAAATTGAGATCGAATTATAGCTCTGATGTTAACTTACTGGATAGCCTACATTGCCATTTCAACCTTCTGATCTGCTTGGAAATTCGTCAAGAAATCACACATGCAACTTTCTGCTTCTGCCTTTTGCCTTCTCTTCTAGATCATGCCAAACAGTAAATCAACTATGGAAACCTCTTGCATACACATCCATTCATCCACACACAATGAATAACCCCTGAGGTTATCATATACCTCTCTATCTAGGTCAGATAAATATTTTTCTGCTTAAACAAGATCGTATATCTTAGGTTAGGTTAGATCTAATGGATCATCCCATCTTTGCATTACATTTATTTCTCCAAAGTAGTCTCCAATTAAATCTTGAAAACATGCATTAATTATAGTTACCCATATATTAGATGACATGGATCAATCTTTGATTAACATTACATATCCCAATAAAATAAACTAAGTCGGCCAGAGATCTCAAATCTCATCATTAATCCAATTATTGTAAGTCGGCCAACATCACTGTTTCCACTTGGTAATTTCAATGGTGCTCAGCATCGAGTAACTTTTTACTCATCACAAGCAACTTTACTCAGCACAAGATACTTTTCTCGTCATAAGAAACTTTGCTTGGCACAATCCAAACTTGCTTGGCATAGAATAGCTAGAAAAATTATCTTTGAAAGATAAGCAACAAATTACTTTGCCAGAGTGCCAACTGATCAAGTACCCTTTGAATTTCCTTAACCCAACCATTCACTTGGTATTCTTGTTAAATCTTCTTCATCAACAATAGATATGGTACTCAAACAAATAAAAATAGTCTCACCAATTAAGGTTTGACATCAATGAAAAAATAACAATTGCTTGCAATGTCACTTTCCAACAATCTCCTTCTTTGGCATTGATGGCAACACAGATATTAAAACAATGATTTAACAAGCATAGTTACCAACCAATCCAAAAATTCACCTGTGTTCCTTGATATGAACAAATTTTTATTAATGTCTTTAGCTTCATTCTGATTCTTATCTATAAAACATTTCACCCTCTGTGTTTGTAATCACACTATCATCATCTATGTCTAATCATCTGTAGACTCCCTCTGAGTAGATAATCACTTCAATGTTTTCAATAGTAACTCTATCTCTATGTAATCTTTCTCTCTTTGTAATCTCTCTTTCTCGGAAATCTCTTCCTTCACTTCTTTCTCTTTATAGGTAATCTCTCCCTTCACTTCTTTCTCTTTACATGTAATCTCTCCCTCTTCGAAAACAATGCCAAAGATGTGAATATCTTTATCATGTAGATCTTCAGTATCATGTTGATCCTGTCATCTTCAGTATGACTAATTTTTCTTTTATTTCCTTGTTCATCTTCACAACTTTAGCCAGCATCCTAAAGTGTGACTTACTATGCATCAATGTGTCAGATATTTTGAATAAAATATTTGATGCAACAGTACCATATATAACTTAATTAGCCTTAGTTAGGGGAATCACCCCCAATTTACCTCATAGATACTCATGAGCATCCTTGGGTAGTGCTTTTGTGAATATGTCTGTTAATTGTTCTTTAGTGTTCACATAATCCAATCTCACTTCTTTACTCTGAACTAGCTCCCTCAAGTAATGATACTTGATAGATATATGCTTTGTCTTTGAGTGCATCACAGGATTTTTAGAAATATTCATAGCACTTGTGTTATCACAATATATGACAACTGGGTCAGTGATTTCTTCCTTCATACCTTTCAGTAGTATCTTCAACCACACAATGTTAGAATAGTTAACTGCTACTACCACATACTCGGCTTCAGTTGTAGATTGTGAGGTGTAGTTATATTTCTTGCTTATCTAGGAGATCAATTTCTTACCTAAAAGAAATGCTCCACCAGTAGTGCTTTTCTTTTCATCAAAATTTCCAACCCAGTCAGAATCAGTGTAAACTCTGAGTTCAAATTTTTCATTCTTTTTGTAGTATAGACCATAGTCCTCAGTTCCTTTCAAATATCTTAGAATTCTTTTGACTACCATCATGTGAGTTTCCTTAGGATTAGCAAAAAATCTTGCAACAATTCCATCAGCTAGAGCAATGTCAAGTCTGCTGTGAACAACATACTGTAGTTTTCCAATTATTGACCTGTAGAGTGTTTGGTTCACTTCTTTTGTGTCATCATCTTTTGTTAGCTTCTGTCCAATAGCCATGGGTGTACTCACTAGTTTGGATTCTTCCATTCCAAAAAATTTCAGTATCTCTTTAATATATTTAGATTGAGTGATATAGATACCATTCTTCATTTGATAAATTTGTAAGCCAACAAAAAATTTTATTTCACCAAACATAGACATCTCAAACTCAGTTTGCATCTCTGTTGCAAATTTCTGACATAACACATCTTTTCCACTAAATATGATGTCATCTACAAAAATTTCAGCTAATAATGTACCTTTTCTTTGTTCCGTCTTCAAGTACAGGTTGTTGTTGTCATTAGTTCTAGCAAATCTAATTTTGATCAGATAATTATGCAATATTTCATACCATGCTCTTGGCACTTGCTTCAATCCATATAATGCTTTGTACAATCTACAAACCATATCCCTTTTGTTTGGGTCTACAAAACCATTAGCTTGCTAAATATATACTTCTTCTTCCAAGATTCCATTGAGAAAAGCAGATTTCAAATCCATCTGATAAACTTTGAATCCTTTATAGGCTGCTTATGCAAGTAAGGTTCTGACACCTTCCAATCTTGCAACTGGGGTGAAGGTTTCACCATAGTCAATTCCTTCCTCCTATGCATAACCCTTGCATACCAGTCTAGCTTTGTTTATTGTCACTTCTCCATGTTCATTTAGTTTGTTCCTAAATACCCACTTTGTCCCAATTACATTTTTATCCTTTGGCCTAGGTACAAGTGTCCAAGTTTTGTTCTTCTCAATTTTTTCAATTTCCTCATTCATTGCTTGTATCCAATCTTCATTTTCTAAAGCATCTTTCACTATTTTGGTCTCAAATTCACATAACAGACGTGTTATTTTTCATCTTACTTCTTGTCATAATAGCAGAATCCTTTGACCCAATGATTTGAACAGAATTGTGATTCCTTCTCACATATTTTTCTAGGGTAGGCTTAGTCCTTGCTTTAGGTTCATCATTTGTATTCAATTCTAGTTGATTTTGTGACTCGGCATCTCCATCAGATAGCTCGGCATTCACTTCCAGTTGCTCGGCAACTCCACTTTGTGACTCGGCAGGTGCATGCTGCTGTTCAGCAGTAGTCTCAGGTAGTGAATTAGAATCCTCCTCATCCAAATATATGAATGATCTATAGCTTTCAGGCTCTTGTGTACTTTCAGCTTCATTTCTTTCTATAAACTCATCAATTCTTACATTTGCACTTTCAACAATTTTGTTAGTATTAGAATTCCAACATTTGTATGCTTTGCCTTTTGTTGAGTAACCAAGAAATATGCCTTCTTCACCTTTAGCATCTAGTTTTCCATTTCTGTTGTCTTTTAGTATGAAACATTTGCTTCTAAATACTTTAAAATACTTTACACTAGGACCATAACCATACCAAAGTTCATAAGGTGTAGCATTTGTACCTTTCTTGACTTGAACGCTATTCAGTGTATAGACTACAATACTTACAACTTCTTTCCAATATTTTTGTGCAACATTTTTCTCCATCATTAGTGTTCTTGCACAATCCATGATAGATCTGTTCCTTCATTCAGCAATACCATTTTGTGGAGGAGTCCTGGGTGCGGACATCTGTCTCTTTATGCCTCGGTCATTGCAAAACCTGTTAAACTCATTAGAAATAAACTTTCCACCTCTATCAGATCTTAAGCATTTCAAAATTTTGCTTGTTTCCTTTTCAACTTTAGCTAAGTACCATTTAAATAACTGGAATGCATCAGATTTTTCTTTGAGAAACATTACAGTCGTCATCCTTGAATAATCATCAACAAATAGAATAAAGTATCTAGCACCACAATAGCTTCTTTCTCCAATGGGACCATAAAGATCAGTATGGACCAATTCCAAAATTTCTTCTAATACATGTGTTTTTCTCTTGAAACTAGACTTAGTCATCTTTCCTAGTTGACATTGTTTACACATAGAATTCTCAGGTTTCTTTAACTTAGGTAGCCCTCTAACATTTTTTAGTTTACTTATGCTTACCAAGTTATCATAGCTTACATGACACAACCTCTTATGCCATAACCAAACATCATTTTATTGTACAAACAAACATGTTTCTTCAGATAAATCTAGATAAAATAAGTTACCTTTAGTCTGATCACCACTTCCAACTAATTCTCTAGTAGAATCATAGATCTTTGCCTTTCTGTGATGGAATTCAACTTTGTA